>RJVU01046050.1:1128151-1158158 GCA_003731715.1 Anabarilius grahami | reverse complement strand
GATGTTGATATAAAGACTTTTTCTGAGTGAAATTCTGAGTCAAACTGTTACCGTAAGTTGTTTAATACTGTTGATGTGAATGGATTGTGTACTGGTACTATTCCAGTATAAGCACATCATCAGTTGCTTCATGACATTTAAATAATGGCAAACAAACAAACTCCTTTGTCCCCCAACTGTCTAAGAGAGTGAGGAAGTGTTTGACCCATGCGAGGGAGCATGTGTGATGAATTAATGTGGCCATGTCTGTTAGCGGTAACATAAATAAACGTGAAGCTACGTGCCAGGCAGCACAGAGAGAGGTGGATATTTGGCCAGATGGCGTTTGAGGGCCCATTGCTCCTTTCAGCACAGACCTGGACTGCTTATGTATGTGTGTGTTTGAAAACCATGCATGCTATCCGCTATGTGTACTGAAAGACCAAAGAGATTGTTCCCTTAAATCAGAACATCTTCAGCACGCTTCAAAGCGCTGAGAGAGAATAGGGTTACAACAGGTTCAATCTTCATCACTCCTTGATGCTGATTAGGACCGTTGACAGAGTAAACTTCAACCCGTGTTACGAAATCATGTGATTTAAAAGTCCACAGAGTGTTTCTCCACACCACATTGTCTCATCAACACACTGCACTGTTTATGAGGGAGAGTAAAATTTGATTTAAATGTCTGTGATTAATGTTTTAGCTGAACGAACATCTGTTTTTCAGTGAAATCAAGACTGACAAGATAATGGAATTGTTTTCCAACAACGAGCCAGTCCATTTGATGAAACAGTCCATTTCCACAGGTTACAGAGGTGTGGATTCATTTACTGGTTTGAAATGATCAAAGGCTCTCTGTTTTGTGGCATGTGTTTTAGTGCATCATCTTTCAGGCCCCTGGCAGTCGCTCCATCCATTTCATATTAATGTGGTCCTTTCAGGGCACATCTCATCTGCGCTATTAGCAGAGTGAATTGAAATGGCAGCAAATGCATCACATGAATGAATCGAGATGGGAATGACCCTCTTTTATAGTCGTCCTGAAATTTCTATAGGGGATAAATTAGAGTGACAATAATCACAAAGTTAGTTTTAGGTAGTAAGTCATAAGCCATTCATACAGACAAGGCTTAAGAGCTAGTCCCAGACTAAAATGCATGTTTGAGCTGTCTTAACCAAAAATAACTTGCACTGACATATCATAAAATATGTCAGTGTCATTGTTTTGTCTCAAGATGCAGACCAGTAATGTTTTATTCTAGGTATTTTTATAAAAACCTGTTTAAATATGTTAATTTAACTAAGACCAAGTCCTGGCTTAGCCCTGTTTGTGAAACCAGGCCATAAAGTAAAGACTTCAAATTTGTAAACAGAAGTGCTGAAAAGCCATGAATTTTAGTTTATCTGGTTATGGTTAAGGAGGTTTTAAACTTCTTTTTCATCACATAACTGTCAAAGATAATAAATTCAGTTTGAAATATGAAATATATTAATAATTATCAAATCTATTAGTTATTATCAGGGCTTAACATTAACTTTCTTGCTCACCAGCCATTGTGTTTTTCCAAAGTTACTAGCTACTCAGCATTTTCACTGTCCAAAATTGTGACATCAATACCGATTTATGGGGAAAAACTGCGATATTTATTATATTATTTCATAATTTGGCAGCAGATATATTAGGCTGCTGTCACTTTAAGACCTGACACACGGATCCATTATACTGTTACACATGCATTTTCTTTCTCAACCGTTAACGTTCACTTAATAACTGACTGTGTATACGTGAATACTCGCCAAGACAGGCATTTTGACATTATTTTGTGTGTATTTGAATGTTTAAGCACAATAAGCAGTGAAAAAGGGCTTTATGTGCACACACTTTGGGTGTGAGAACAAAATCTGTATAAGTGAGTAAAATTATCCGCAATACGCACAATTCCATGCCGAAATTCAAACCCTATAACACCAATATTCATCCAGAGCAAATGAAACGAGGGGAGGCGGGTTTGTCAACTCGAAAGCACAGCTAGTATTGTGTATCTATTCTGTGGAAAATGAGTATGGGAAGCGTTAAAAATATTTTAGTATTCATATGTATTGAAAAATTGCACTTAGTTTATTATTTCAGATGCATTTTTAAAAGACTACAAATGAAAAATGTGTATATTTATTAGATATCAAATTAGACCGGCCAAAGTGGTTAGTAGGAGTTACTGCGTTACACGCCACAGCTGATATCCACCCACATTTGGTAGGTGTTAACGTCAAGCCCTGGTTATTATAGTATATAAATTATATATAGGATAATATAGTATGTAACAAATTATTCTATTAATAGTGTATTCAAATATGTAAAAGTATTCAGGATCTTTATCCAAGATTAGTCAGGAAGAATAATTACTAATACAACTAACTGAAAAATTTCACATTTATTTATGTCATGTTTATACTAGTGGTTCTCAACCAGGGCCCATTAGGGGGCCTCAGCAAACTTTCAAGGGGGCCTCAAAATGATTTTTTTATTTAATTATTTCAAATAAGGCAAAAACTTTTTATTTAATTTTTTATTCTTATTTACAGATATAATGGACAATGGATGCGTTCTTGGAGTCAAAAAGGTTGAGAACCACTAGATTAGATGAGTTCTGTGCTCAAGATACAGATAAGTCCTTTATACTTATGTTCTCTTAATGTAAACAAGCGTAAATGTCAACATCATCGTTTACAGTGTATCTAAAAGGACTAAAGTATGTCACACAAAAAATGTATGTAATCCAATCAGTCTGCCATTTTATTCCAGACTTTACTCCTGGTTGTAGGCTTCTTTAAGGTGCCCTAGATCCCCTTTTCAAAAGATGAAATATAAGTCTAAGGTGTCCCCTGAACGTGTCTGTGAAGTTTCAGCTCAAAATACCCCATAGATTTTTTTTAATAAATTTTTTTAACTGCCTATTTTGAGCCATTATTACATATGCACCGATTAAGTGCGCGGCCCCTTTAAATCTCCCGCCCCCCGCGAGCTCTCGACTGCCTTAAACAGCAAACACAAAGTTCGCACAGCTAATATAACCCTCAAAATGGATCTTTACAAAGTGTTCATCATGCATACATCGATTCCTGTGAGTATAGTATTTATTTTGGATGTTTGCATTTATTTCTGAATGAGTTTGAGGCTGTGCTCCGTGGCTAACGGCTAATGCTACACTGTTGGAGAGATTTATAAAGAATGAAGTTGTATTTATGCATTATACAGACTGCAAGTGTTTAAAAATTAAAATAGCGACGGCTCTTGTCTCCGTGAATACAGTAATAAACGATGGTAACTTTAACCACATTTAACAGTACATTAGCAACATGCTAACGAAACATTTAGAAAGACAATTTACAAATATCACTAAAAATATCATGTTATCATGGATCATGTCAGTTATTATTGCTCCATCTGCCATTTTTCGCTATTGTTATTGCTTGCTTACCTAGTCTGATGATTCAGCTGTGCACATCCAGACATCCTGCCCTTGTCTAATGCCTTTCATAATGTTGGGAACATGGGCTGGCATATGCAAATATTGGGGGCGTACACCCCGACTGTTACGTAACAGTCGGTATTATGTTGAGATTCGCCTGTTCTTTTGAGGTCGTTTAAACAAATGAGATTTATATAAGGAGGAAACAATGGAGTTTGATACTCACTGTATGTCATTTCCATGTACTGAACTCTTGTTATTCAACTATGCCGAGGTAAATTCAATTTTTGAATCTAGGGCACCTTTTAAATATTTAGTTTAAACATTGTTCAAGGTAACCCTATGTATAATGGCAACGCTCAAATATTTAGTAGTTGTAGTGTAAATAAGTGCTAAGTTGTAACTGGTGAAAAGAAATCAGAAATATGAAATGCTCATCAGCAAATTTGTGTTGCATGTATTTCAGTCTCATATTAAACATCTATTCCACTCAGTAAGTGCTGATCTTCAACAGTCAATTTATTCTTCAAGCATGTGTAAGTCCTGATTTAATCCAATTATATAATATGATCATTGCAGCTACTGTACGTGTCACATGTTCCATATGGAACAGGAAAAAGGGAGCACTGGATTCTTGACCCACACTGGAGGTCTTTAGGAGATCTGAAATCCAACAATTAAGCCTTGGCTGTGGGAGAGGGGCTGGGAAAACCCTCTGGACGCAAAGAGGAACATCAGGCTGGAGCATGCTCACTTACAGCATGAAACCCGTGGATGACGCCAGCGCTACTATCATCCTGTAAATGTCAAAAAGACATTCGTAGCCTCGAATGGGGTATTGTAAGTAATCAAGATTGTATGGTAAAGATGTGTCATGGATTACGTAAAAACATGAGATTGGTGTGTATCCTATCAAGATACCAAAGAGGAGGAAGTCTCATTACCTAAAAGACTGGCCAATTCAGGGACTGGCGGCTTAAGCTTTCTGGGACAAAACAGAGATAAAGTGTGAACAGAGAAAAGAGAGAGAGCTTGTGAGAGAAGTCCAAATTACTAACCTTGTCACGACTCAAATAGCAAGAGTTTGTTTCTGCACCATTAGTGTTCATGTAAATAGAGGAGAGCCACAAACATAGACAGTTTAACAACATCACACTCATTTATAGCAATAAGGGCACCATTCCAAGAAATGTTGATATATTGTGGAAACTGTCATTGCATCACTGTAAAAAATTTTGTTCATCATTAGCTTTAATGTTATTTGTTTCTATCCATTTGACTCTCACCCACTTAAATTTGTTTTTAAAGTTTTCAGAGTTTCAAAAAAATTTTCTTCATCAGTGAATCCACTTGGTTTAAAAATTGCAATGAACCACTTAATTGCTACTTAAGAGCTTTTGTTCCGCTACCTTTTCCCCACATATTCTGCCCACTTGTATTGTATTCTGTAAAAACAGATTACATCGCTTCCGGTTCATTTACTTTGTACATTACGTTAAATATGGAGCTGTTTTACTCAAGATGCCTTCAAAGGAGCTACCAAAGATGAGCTACCATCGCAAGTGCAGATTGACATATAGAATATTTTTCTTCTTCTTACTAGCATTCGGATATTCAAATCAAATAAAACGGCAACAATAAAAAGAACTATGTTTGCTGATTGCCTTAAATCAGTCTATAGCTATATGAAAAAAAATTCATTAATTCCTCACCCTCATGCCGTTCCACACCCGTAAGAACGTCGTTAATCTTCGGAACGCAAATTAAGATATTTTTGTTGAAATCCGGTGGCTCAGTGTGGCCTGCATAGCCAGCAATGATATTTCCTCTCTCAAGATCCATACTTTAAATCAGTTCATGTGAGTACAGTGGTTCAATATTAATATTATAAAGCTGCAAAAATATTTTGGTGCGCCAAAAAAACCCAAAATAAAGACTTATATAGTGATGGCCGATTTCAAAACACTGCTTCATGAAGCTTCGGAGCATTATGAATCAGCGCTATGAATCAGCGGTTCGGAGTGCCAAAGTCACGTTATTTCAGCAGTTTGGCGGTTTGACACGCGATCCGAATCATGATTCGATACGCTGATTCATAACGCTCCGAAGCTAGTGGATCTTGAGAGAGGAAATGTCATTGCTGGCTATGAAGGCCTCACTGAGCCATTGGATTTCAACAAAAATATCTTAATTTGTGTTCTGAAGATGAACGAAGGTCTTACGGGTGTGGAACGGCATGAGGGCGAGTAATAAATTACATTATTTTCATTTTTGGGTGAACTAACCCTTTAACTCTTTCTCAGACAAGACAAATTATTATGGTTTGGTTGAGCCTTCAAAAATGCTATTTCAAGAAATATATCAAATTTAACAGCAGAACAACAGTGACACTCTGTGACCAAACTGGCAAATACAGTCGGTTTAGACTGCATAACCCAAACACACCAGTAAATCTTGAAGACTTTTTAGACATTTGGCCTTGGCTACAATAAACCATCTGGTTTATTAAGGCCAAATTGACAAAGCATGTCATGCCTTGCATACTTCTCTGCTCCAATGAAATCAAGCTATCTACTAGTGACTAAAAGCGACGATATTTTATATCTAGGTCAACATGTAAAAATTTTATGCCTCAATATGATTTACCTGGCAAATTAGCCTTGATACGTCAAACCATAGATTAATTTGTGTTTGACAGCCTTGTTATAAAAACCTGTTCATCACCTCTGCCTTGAGCTTGACCTTTTACCAATTAACAGAGAAGCCTTCAGCACGCATAACGAGTACAGAAAGTTTAATAGCCCAACAGTGACCTCAAAACTGTTGCATCACATATTTTGACATAACCTTGGTGAATGCTATAATTGATTACGATCTGACATACTTATTGTAATGTAGGTTAAGGGGAACAAAGAACAGCTTTCTCAATTTGCCTTTTTTATTTTATTTTTTATTTTTTCACCTGACAAGTATTACTAACAGACAACAATATTTCTTTGTTCTTTTCATCCATCATTGCCAGATGGATAAATAAATAAAAATAAATAAATAAATGTGTGTACGTGTTCAGAGTTGTTGTCTGTATATGCAATACACTGTACAATCAATAAGATTTAAATGTGAATAAAATTAAAGTTCTTATACAGTAGTTTATAAAATAGAAGAATTTTTTTAAGATTAATATTAACTCTCAACAAATATTCCAAATCTGGTTTTCAGATACTGGCAATAGTGATAACAAAAGTTTGATATAAAATTGCAATATACTGTTTAAACAGTTATTTTTGTAATTTGCCCAAGTTTGACCACCAGTTGCTTTCTTGGACTGCACTGCCCCTCTGTGGTTTATTATTGTATTGAAGTAATGCTAGAAATGCTAGAAATTACTTTTGTTTTAAAGATCTTGCATTATAATTAAATTCAGTATTGTTGTTTTTTATTATTATTATAGTATCATTCTTTTTCGTATTAATAATGCAGTAGGCACTGTTTTAGTGTTTTCAGAACCAGTAGTGGCCTACTTAAAATGTTACTTTATCCTTAAAAAAACAACCTTCTGAGGAGCCAGCAGGCATAAACAAACAAATATGTCCTCAGCTACTTTGCTGTTTTACAGTCATTATGTTTGGGAACTGTGTGTATTGTTTCTGCAGCTCCTGTGCTCCATATTCCTGGGGAGCCTTTATTATGAATTCAGATTAAGCATTTAAACATCCAGGCATCAAGAGGCATCTTATCTTACTGCTCACCTTCTCAACACCCACTGATTCTGAACACCCACTGACGTGAATTTGATTTTCATTGATATAATAAAATGGCACAGTAACTTGCCCAGTTGTTTTGTGATTGTAGCGCATGACATACAGTGGTACATATAATTGCATATATTTTCAGTCACAATCAGGTTCAACGAGTTCAAGTAGTACTAAAAGTCCAGACTTGAGCAAAGTCTTCATCAGTTACTATTTGATATCCCTTTTATATTTTTTAACACCTTCATAACTCTTCAAAAGGAGGAGACTCTCTCAAACAGAGCAAGCAAAAAGATCAGAGAAAGAATATTCCTTAATCTGTCTTAAAAAGAAACAACATTATTTTTTAAAAAGTCTTCATCTTCATCTTCATACAGTATGAATGTGTGTAGTAGTAGTAACATTCAACGTGTTTTCACTGTCATGTGACTTACCAGTGTCAGTTGTGTTGCTTCACTGCCATTCACAAATCCTCTCCCATGGGATAGTAAAGTTTCCATTGTATTTACACTTAAATGGAAAACTTTTTATGCGTTTTGAACGTTCATCTATATATAATGGAGGCCAGCTAGTAGTCGCTGTGCAAGTAAACCTTACTCCTCTGATCTCAAGAGATGCTCTAGCAACTGACGATAGAGATTGCAGCCTTTAGCCTTCTTGTTAGTGCGTCTACCTCTCATAATGCGGATGGGCGCGGGTTCGCGTCCCGCTTGAAGCGGGCAGGTGTGAATTGGAGGGGCTACATATACAACAATGGCATTTTGGAGGCCTGAAAACGCAAACTTTTGAAAACTGGTAGTGATGGGACGGTTGATACTGAGGCTCCGATGCTCTGACGCAGTTTTCAAAGCATTAACAGGCTTGTTCGACTTGATGCAGCGCCGCACAGACCGATCGGCGGCTGACTTGAAGCAGTGCATGCCGATTAGAAATTTTGTCCGACTTGAGACAGCGCCGACGCCGTGTGACTGTGACGTATGGCTTCAAAGTACCGCGATAGCGATTCGAGATCAGCCGCCTGAAGCCCCGTTCACACCGCCAGCGACACGCAGCGACAAAGCGACTGACCCTGCATTCCATTCAGAAGGGCTCATCCCTATGCCCTAATCCCTTCAGAGGGTGTACCCTCCGGAGTGAGAGCTTCGAAGAGGGGTGTAGGGGTCAAAAAAACTCTTTTTTTGGAATGCACTTCTGCGTCATCTTAACGAGACAATCAAGGAGGAGAAAGGTGTGTTCGACATCGGCTGCGGCTGGATGTAACCGATCGGCGAGAGTAGCCGTGTGCAGGCGGGGAGGAGCTGAAAACGGAGACGTGAAGTCGGACACTTTCTGCTTCCCGTAGTGACGCTCGCGCTGCGTTTGCATACTTTATCACAGCTGAAGTGAAATAAATGCAATATTTGACTAATACACTGATGTTTCAGAGACATTTTCATTCTAAACTTTATGTACTGCTTACAGCGTCTGTTTTTACAAGAATAAAGTTCAACATAAGCATGTTATTTAAATAACAATGTGGTCTTTGTTTTTTATCAGTTTTATTTTGATAAACACGACACAATACAACATCGTGACTACATGAAAAGAGCTTTAACTGTTATAAAAACACAGATTTTTGAGCATTAGTGGAGTTGAAGGCGTGACAATAAACACGAAACACACATGATCGTTGTCATGCGGTGAATCCGGCCAATCGTGGAACAGCTGTGTCGTCATCAGCGCTCATGCAGCTCCTCTTGAGAAACTGCGCTGGCTGACTCAGGCGGCTGATCTCGAATCGCTCTTGCGGTACTTTGAAGCCATACGTCACAGTCACATGGCGTCAGCGCTGTCTCAAGTCGGACAAAATTTCTAACCGGCATGCACTGCTTCAAGTCAGCCGCCGATCGGTCTGTGCAGCGCTGCATCAAGTCGAACAAGCCTAATCAAGGAGGAGTAGATTGTGCAAGCTGCGCCCTTTGTTTAGCGTTAGTTTATTTATTTATTTATTTTAGGTTTATCGCACCATGTATATTGTATCTATGTATTTGAAACATTTGAATGAACTGATAAAGGGAGCTGTAATGTATTTTTGTTGAAGTACAATGTGGTTTTGACCATAATAATGTACCAAATCTAACTTGTATAAATATTACAGTAGTACAGAAAAATATTATACATACATTTATAGTTAAAATTTAACTCCAAGCCTCCTGTACCCATTCTGTGACGTCAAACAACTTCCCTGTGCAAAGGATCATGGGGGCCCGAAGTGTCAATCAGTTGTACCCTTCGAAATCCTTCATTCCGAAGGGCCCTTTGAAGCGGCCAGTTTTGAGCACTTCGGTTTGGAACGACCCTTCAATATGGCGGCCATGATTATTTTCACTCCTAAGTGCCCTTCGGAGGGCGATATATCCCGTTTTGAACGCACCGAGGATCCCATTCATTTCAATGGAGCGCTGGCGACCGCGGTATGCAGGGAATGAGACCAGAGGCTGTTTTTTGAATGGATGTCAATGGATGAGAGGCTTCACTATGCTGATTAAACAGCTTTTGTGGGGAAATAGCTAATCTTTTAATTAATGGACAGCCTGTTTGCCAATCTTCATAATGTTTTACACTAAACAATACTTTCGTTGGGAACTATATGTATTTTTTTAAGAGAAGGCAGACTAGGGAATGTTGCGACTGACGTCACTGCTATTACACGATAGGCTGAGAGGTGCAACACGTGATTAAGTTAGCCGTTACAAGAGATACAGACCCTCTTATCTCCCTATTACATACAGGCTGTGTCCGAAAACTGGAAAATGCTGCCTTCGGAGGACACATTTCAAGGTAGGAAGGCATCAAGGCACGTCCAAATCCAGTGTTAGCTTCACTTCCTGTTTCCTGAGATACCGCCATCTGATCGATTTTTCAAGGCAGCATAGATGTATCCATAGACAGTAAAAGAAAGGATGTATCCTTAGCTGCCTTTGATATCCCACAATCCTGTGCTTTCCATTCTGTGACAGTTGAGCTAGAAAAATAAAGATGGCGTCCGAAAGTTGCGTTTGCTGCTCAGTTTGTGAGTAAATGTACATTTTTGATCAACATTTTCCACTTTTGATGTCATTAGAAATGACTACAGTAGTAATTAAATATTTGTTTAGTTCTCACCAAAGCTCGCGCTATATTGCTGTAGTAGATCATTAAGCAGAATCTCATTGAGTCCCATGTTAAAATGGCCAATTTTACAGCAGAAAAAAACATGTTTACAGGTTGGTACAAATTGTGGTTTTGGTCTATACTGCTAATTTTGCCCTTCATGACAACTCTGAGGTGGGTGAATTTTTTTTATAACTCATCCGTTTAAATTATATTAAAGGTGATAGAGAGAATTTTTTCGTCGACTGAGAATCCAAAGACTGTTACTGAGTTTTTGAAATGAGCGCATGCGTAAGAACAACCCCCCCCCTTCTTCGATCTTCTATTTCGCTCGCGCGAACACTTTTGATTTTTGTCAGTCGTGGGGCGGGACTTTACATATTTCAGCGTAACCTCAAATGTCATTGGACAATTCAGTTTATCCAGTCTGTTGTGATTGGATGCCTGTTGTAAAACGATTAGACATGTCTTCATCAATGGACCAGATGCAAGTGGGTTAAACTTTATTTATTGACTGATTGCATTATTATTATAATATGTCCTTACCAGATACTATATTAACTTGATTTATTATTATTTTTAAGGAGCTGTAGCTGCTGGGGGAAAATGAGAACACATATTATATTTGCTGTAGTTCACCGCTACATTACCACTATACTTCCACTAAACAGTATCTATGTTTACCCAGCCAAAATTATATCAGTTCTGAAAAATATAGAGATGTGAAAAGTGTCCATTAAATAGTTGTAACTATGATTCTAAATCCAAAATTGCTTCATGTGGCTTTGGATGAAAGAGAAATCACTTGTTCATATCAGTAAGGAAGAGTTGTTGTGTAAGCTTTTTTGTTATCATTCTTTGTCAGTTTAATATATTTTCCATTAAATACAGTATAAAAGGGTTTCAGCACTTTACCCCGTTGAAAAGTTGCAGTAAAGTTAACATACAGTACTCAGTATGAATGATCATACCCCTCTGAAACCCAATTGAGAAATTAATCTTTATATCTAAGACACTTTTTTTTTTTATAACATTATGTTCAGATGTGGTCAGCTGTACTCATAAATACTGTGCACTGTACTTACTTTGAACTTGAAGAATTCACTCAAAAATGAAAATAATGTCATTTATTACTCTCCCTCATGTCATGGGTAAATCTTTTTTACAAAGTCTAATTCCAATATAAGCACCCTGAAACAAGGAATAACACCCTCAGCTGATACTGTAATAATATAATAGCCTATGCAACACTGCATTTTGAGTTTGCGCTCTCGAGAACGTGAAATGGTCCAATTTACAGCATATTTTTGCAGCGGTGAGAAATAGTAGCCAATCACAGACAAGTTTGTTGACGTCTTGAACGCAATGTTGGCCAATCAGGAGTGTTTAAGTTATAATCCACTCACCGCTTAAAATGCTGGAGTTTGCTTAGTTGTGCTCACTGAATCCTCTCATTAACAAACAAAGACACGATGTAAGTAAGATATTCATTGTACAGGGTAGACAACTTTATTGATTTTAAGTGAAGTGAAGTGACATGTGGCCAAGTATGGTGACCCATACTCGGAATTTGTGCTCTGCATTTAACCCATCCAAGTGCACACGCACAGCAGTGAACACACACACACCGTGAACACACACCCGGAGCACTGGGCAGCCAATGCTGCGGCGCCCGGGGAGCAGGGTGCCTTGCTCAAGGGTCTCACCTCAGTCGTGGTATTGAGGGTGGGGAGAGCGCTGAACATTCACCCCCCTCACCGACAATCCCTGCCAGACCTGAGACTCGAACCCATGACCTTTGGGTTACAAGTCCGATTCTCTATCCATTAGGCCACGACTGCCCCTGACTTACCTCAGACTGATGTCTGATTTTAAGGTAACGTTGTGAGATCGCAAACTGAAATGAGTGACAGTCTATGGCAGGCATGGGCAACTTCAGTCCTGGAGGGCCACTGTCCTGCAGAGTTTAGCTCCAACACACCTGAACAAGCTAATCAACGTCTTTGGATTACTAGAAAGCTGCAGACAGGTGAGTTTTATCATGGTTAGAGCTAAACCCTGCAGGACAGTGGCCCTTCAGGACCGAAGTTGCCCATCCCTGGTCTATGGTGACAGGCAGCTTTCTAGTAACTGTAAAGCCCCGGGTATATGAGGTGTCGTTTTGCTATTTAGCTTGCTAACTTAGCAATCAGTTGTGTCGATCGTCGCGTACCTTGCCGTGACCAATGACGTGTTATAAGAAGCGTGACACTTTCGTCGCCCCCCATCTCGCCTGAGAAGCCGTGTGAGAAGCTACGTGACGTCTGCGCCCTGATGTCTGAAGTAACCTTTGCCAGTTGTTATTTTGTAAATTGTCTGAAGTTCTGTAAATTAGTGTTTTTGCTTTGTTTTGAGCAAAAAGAAAAAAACACATTTAACATTTTAGCACCTCAAAATCGCTGAATATTTCTCCATTCCTAATTTTGTTTAAATATGTTGACGAAAACGTGACCTACACTATTAGCCAATCAATAACTGACGTTAAAAGATGTGCTATTGCTTAACTTAAAAATGCCTGGGCTTAATGTCCTAAAATGACAACCAGAGACAACTAATCAACACATTTCTCCTGTCATAAACACTACTGCTAAGATAATGACAGCATTATCCAAGTAAAACATGTTGTTTCAGAGTTTTGTCCCCCATAGAAATCCTTTATAAAAAAATAAAAAAAATGCATTATGCATTAAAGACAGTTAAATTAAAAGACCAAAATTAAAAGATTAATTCAGAGTGCAAGCTATGGCCTATTATCAAACATTTTAATCATGTAATATTTTAATAGAAATTATAATAGCTTATATAATACTGGAAAAAATGTATATACAGGACAAACTGTCATATTAGTTAAGGCAGCATATTAGAATAAAAAGAATTATGCTTATTCTTGGGATAAGCATTTCACATATGTCAATGTACAGTAAAACTATATTGTCAGAACATGGTTAAAGAAATTTAATGGTTAAACATTCAAAAGTATGGAAACAGATAAGCTTAAAAATAAGGACAGCTTAAAATATTCCTTATCCTGTGGCTCCCTCCTCTATTGGACAACATTTTCAGGTGAACCTCTTTCAGATGAAATGCTGATCGTTAAGAAATTGCTGTTAGCTTCCCGAGCATCAATATCTGTATTTGGCTTCGATGAGTCTGAGACTCCCGGCCTGAGATTGTGTCCCAGACGGCAATAAATAGTTTGTGAATATTTGTAAATATTCATGGATTAAACAGTTGGAAAATTGACTGAAGTTCTGTGGATGTTTTTCCTAGGCAGGGTTATTATAGTTAACTAACAAAAACTAAAACTATTAAAACATTTATGCTAATCGAAATAAACCTGAATATAAGAAAAAAATAACAAATAAAACTTAAACTAAACGAAAACTAGAAATGTTCCCTTGTCAATGTCATTTCGTTTTTCCCCTCTGACTTTCAACCGACAAGATCATTATCTTTTCATTAACCGACAAGGTAAAATAAAATTAGAATTAAACGAAATTACAATGGATACGTGTCTGTGACCCAATAATAAAATCCCAGGGGTTTAATTAGTTTTAGCCTACATGAACAAATAGCAGAATAAACATCAGAACATGAGGAATCATCATCATCATCTTCAGACACCTGCAGCGCTTCTGAATGGAGAAAAACAGGATTAAATCATAAAAGGAATAAATAACCTCTGCGCGAAACTTATTTTACCTAAATAATTAACAAATTAACAAAATGAAAGGAACAAAATGCGACAAGTAATAGACTAAGCTATATATGCTGAGTTTCGGTTCATTTTTGAGAAGTCCACAGAAAGGAAATTATTTTTGTTTATTTTACAGTCAATTTTTTCTTTTTATTGTAAGTGTTTTTTCCCCGATTTTATAAGAAAATGTAAGTGATCGCGCCGGCGCCTCACGCACACACACAACATAATAATTTTTTTTTTTTTTTATGACTGAGCACTGTTCTTAATTCACTTAAGAACATCACCTAAAATATAACTAAAGCTTAAATATAATAATTCAATTTATTGCATTAGACAAATCGAATGCAAGCACATAAGAACAAATAAATAAGTCTAGGCCTACTAATTAGTGCAAGACATCTCAAATGAGCGTGTATAACCATGCAATATATTAGTTTTTTTCGTTGTTTCGTTTCTGGCGTGCGTATACACGTTAGTTCTCCTCTCAGTTTGCTTAGCAATCATCAAATTTTGTTGAAATCACCCCTCATACGGGTATACTTCACTTTCCGCGTCTCGCGCGCAGTCGCGTCCACGCATCTATCAAAGTATACTAAGGGGGGAGTGGTCTTTGGCGCTTTCTGTGCTATATAGCTATAGTCCATTGAATAAAAGTATTATTTTTCATGCAACTTGAAGAGGACAGATGGCCAGTTAGACGCTACAAAGTTTCAGAAGTGACATGTACATATAAATTGCATAGGCCTAGTTCAAACTAGCACAGGACAAAAATATGGCATGGCAAAATTGATGTGCGCAATTTAAATGCAGACTATTACTAAAAAAATATTCGTATCAATATAATTTTTAAATTCCATTCCAGTTATTTGTTAAGGTAATGACTTGTAAATAATCTTAAATGTCCCACTGTACATGATTCTTGTTATGGTGGAGCCGCTGCTTACACATTACATCTGCACTTTACTAGAGAATCTGCACTAATTTCAGATACTCAGTGATCTGATTTTTAATAGTCCATCTCACAGAAAAATTAAAAAGTAAAAAAATTTAAATTGTCCATCTGATTGTAAGATTAAAATGTATGACTGCAAATCCATTAAAATAACTTACAACAATTACAAACAGCTAATGAATTGTGATTTTTATTGCAACGTTTGTTGCATTTTTATTGCAAAGTGTTAATTTGATGCATAGGCTAAATGTCAATTTACGAAAGTAATATAGTGATGCCTGTGCAACAACAATAATGTGTATAGTTCTGATCTAACTTATTCTAATCATTATATGGTTAGTTTCTACTAATATTAGTGCTTAATATGTAGCTCTGTTTGACACATTTTATATCGGGGGTCCTCGCTCCATGTCTCTGTCGCCTAAGGGGTCCGTGCCCTGAAAAACGTTGAAGACCCCTGCTTTAGAATAATGGTCTGTCGTTACTAAGTAACTATGCATGAAGTAATGTAAGACTAATGAGTACTACATTAACACTTCAGCTACTACTATTAACTAATATAGAAACAAGCTTAACTAATCAGTAAGTAATATCAAATGTCCTTATCAGGTAATAAATAATTACTTCATGAGATTAGCCTCATTAATAACTATTAACTAACTGACAAATTATAAAGAACATTATCGTGTGTCTGAGACGTAATCAGTCATCATTTTTACTCTGAATATAGTCCTAAATGCATCACTAATTACTCAAGTGTAACCTCACTATGCAGAAACTAGTGATCTGGACCATTATTTTAAAGTGTTTTAAAGTGATCTTTTTCACTTTAAAATAATGGTCCAGATCACTAGTAGTTCTTGAAGATTGTCTTTTTTTCTCTCTTTTTTTACTCAGAACATGGTCATAAAAATTTTAATTACTCAAGTGTTACCTAGTCACTCTTCAAGGACTACTAGTGAACTGAACTAATATTTTAAAGTGAAAAAGATGTTTTTCACTTTAAAATAATGGTCCAGATCATAGTAGGCTAGTTCCTGCAGAGTGACTAGGTAACACTTGAGTAATTAGTGATGCATTTTATTACCACAGTGAGAGTAAAAAAATAGACAGTTGCTTACATTTCAGACACGTTAATGTTGTGATTAGTAATTAATTAGTAATTCTTTATAATTTGGCATATTAGCTCTTAATGATCCCAGTCTCATTCAGTAATTATTGATTACCTAATAAGGAACTATCTTAGTCCTAAATTTGATATTACTTACTGATTAGTTAAGCTTGTTTCTATATTAGTTAATAGCTGAAGTGTTGATGTAGTACTACTCATTTATCCTGCATTACTTCTTGCATAGTTACTTATTAAAGGGTTAGTTCAGCCAAAAATGAAAATTCTGTCACTTCCTAGTGCTCCTCACAACCTACATTGTCAGTCTTTTATTAAATAAACAGAACTGAAGATAATGCTGTATAGGAAATGTATGAGTCAGTTTCTGCCTGCACATCTCCCCAGTGGTTACTTTGTAACACCAACATGGTTTCCAACTTTTTCCCCATTGCCTTAAGCAATCAAACATTTTTAAAAAGGAAAGAAACCTACTCTACTGCAACATTTAACGTTTGAGAGGGTTGAAATGCTACATTTTTTGATTGTTAAACAGAATTAGAAGCATGCTGTGGATTATGTTCATGTGCATAATGGCCGGTGCAAATGCATTTAGCTATGATAATAAATGTGGGAAACATCCCTGGCAAAATGTGTTAGGTATCTTATCTAAATAGAAAAAGAACTATTTGACCTGAAGAACTACAAAATTTTCCTTAGAGGTTTCTCCTCTCAGCTTTCTAGATGGGAAACTAGAACTGCAATGCTTATATTGGCTGAGGTTTCGGGAAAGCAAGTCGTGAACTAGAGTTGAGCAACTATATCACGATAATTACCAGATAAGGACCATCATAATGAAAGAATTATTATTATTAAAGAACATAATAAAAGCTTATTAATAAAAGACCAGCATCAAAGGGGTCACTTCATGTTATAAGGCCACTGATACTACAACAATATTGATGTGTTGTTCTAATGTACTCAGCTGGTTAAATGTCATTCAATATTGTGTTCATTCTATTGAAATAGCTTTTTCTGGCCTCCTTTGTGCTTAAATAAGCACATAAATTTAAAACCAATTAGTAACTAGACTATGCATTCTATTTTACCACAAACAATCTGTGAAAGTAGTCCATTAAAATAAAAGACTGATGAAAGCAGAACTGCAGTGTTGGTCATTCAGAACAAAAAGGAGACTTTTCAACAGCAACCTTTCCAGACTCTTCAAGGTTACTGGATTGGGCTTCATAAAATTGATGGCTTTTGGACCCGAGTTGGAACATTAACATTATTTACAGTTTCTTTTGCCATGTCTGCCCATCTGTTTGCAGTTGTTCAGTCTTCAGAGGTGACAGAGGCAATGGGGCACATAATGCATTGTTACCATCTGAAGGGCAACTTCTGCTACCAATCCACCTGTGACTTTGTATGAGAAACATAAGAGACTTCTCTACACTGTTTTGATGGGCCGAATGACATCGGAATAACTCAAAATCAAACTGTTAAAGTCAGTAGGTTCAGTTCTTTTTTCTTAGAAAGACAATATTTACAGTTCTGCCCCAAACTATTCAAGGTTGTATTCTAATCCGTTTCTAACATACTTAAAAAAATAATAATAATAATTTTGTGCTGTACGTATGTATACATAAGAACAGGATGTGAGGAAAGAAAAAGTGAAAGTGTTGTTTATGTGAAATGTGTTAATGTAGAGATGATGGGAAGCTGGAAAGGTAATTATATGGATAGAAGAAAGGGAAAAAAAACTGAAAAAAGAGACTGCACACTGTGGTAAGAAAATAAAGGCAAGATTTGCTTATGTGGCCTGATTAGTCTCACTGAATAGTCAGACTGCAAGAACACAGGTGCTGGTAATGATTACCATATCAGTTTGATTGGTTAAGAGGAACATGCATAATGTAAAAACAACAACAAAAAAACAGTGAAATTAATTAAATTAAATTAATTAGTTTCACTCAAATAATGATGAAAGTTCATTGTACTTAATAGTAAAAAGTTGCGTGAACTCAAAATTTGATTGTAGTAAGCTGAACTTCATATGATTGAGTTGCAGCAGATTTCTAATTCCCTGCATGCTTTGCATCAGACTGTAAAAGGAAAATAAATGCTGAAATTAAGTGTTATTTTGTGTGTTTTTGCACAAGATTAACATAGGGAGACATAAGTTAGTGTTTAATGTTGTGTTATGTTGGGATTTACAGGTTGTTCTGTTATGTTGGTTTTGTACGGTTACCATTGTGGTGGTGGGCTACAAAACTTTTAAGACCACATATATTGTATGTTTTTTGATTATATACATGCAAGTATATAACAACAGTCTCTTTGATAGTTAGCATGTTTTATTTGCTATCTAGAATTTAACCAAGATCTGAATGTGATGTTAATGTAAATGAACTGTACATAGTTTACATTATGATGAGTGGGGTGAGGCTGAGAATTGAGAGCGAAGGGATGCCGGTGACGTGATTGTTAATGAGAGACACCTGAGCACCACACAAGCCTTGCTCCGCTTCCACGGCTCTCGGCCCCACCCCACTTGTCACAAAAATTTTTAAGTTCTACTAACATAAAAAAGTGAGTTAGTTTACTTATGTGTTTTGAGGTTGGTAAACAAGTATGGCTACTAACTTCTGAAAACTTTATTGGGGTGAGATTTTTTTTTGTTGTTAAATGACAACTAATTTTGTGGGACTGGTATAATTTTTAAAATTGATCTTCATACAATAAATATTTAAATACATTTCACTGTTTAGATCAGCATAATTTTAAACATTGTATATTTTATAATGGATTTTCATAGTACCGGGGCATACAATTGAGATTTATACATAAAAGTAGCCTAATTCAAAAAGTACTTAAAAATAAATGAAAAAAGGAAAAACTTTTTAATGTGGTCATCATATAACAAAAAGAAGAAATGTAAATGGAAGTCTGGAAGTTGAAGAAATAATAAAGTTTGAACTCTTTAAAACAGGTTTAGCTGCAGTTAAGCAAAAAATAATGGCAAAGTGATATTATGTAGTTTATGTATCTTTTCAAATTCTCTTGGGGAAACAACATTGCCAACCTTCGTCTCAACGACCACAGTGTACCGAACTCTGCCACTAGATGCCAGGCTCCGCTCTCCTTTGAACACCATTGTTGAGTGTTGAACGCGAAGCGAGGTGTTTTTCTCCTCCTCCAAACCTGGAGCCGTGTTCCAATGAAAGCAGGTGGAATTCCCCCTTTCAACCAATGGCGCTCTGCCCTCGCAACAATCCCTTCGAAAAGGATGTGTGGGCTCGGCTATGGCGCTGGCGTGAAGTTGTTGGAAACGGAAAGCCCAGGAAGCAGGATTTTGGCACTACTACACCAGCTAAAGCTTAGGGCTACCAGCTTGAATGGGAACAAGTGAGAAGATCATTCATATCTGGTCAAACGTACACCTTGGGAAGCCACTTCGGCGACGTCGGATTTAAGATAGTGATTTCTACAAAAGTTGCTCTGTCAAAAGCGAGCACGTATGAGAAATAAGAGTGACCGCTGGCTAAAAAAAAGGCATGGATCGCAAGAGTTAGACTGAGTTCTGACTCCCTCGAGCTGTTTGGTTTTTTTTTCAACTCTGGAGAAGGACGTAAAACCGTCACCATGCCTGCCAAAACAAAATACAATTTAGTCGATGATGGACACGATTTGCGGATTCCTTTACATAACGAGGAAGCATTTCAACATGGGATTAATTTCGAAGCAAAGGTAAGTTTCTTTTGACATGGAGATGCTTTTTAGCAGCATATATTATTTACATCCTGTTGCAATCCTGTTTCCAGTCCCAGGATACATGTGAAGTTGTTTTGCCTTTGTTGTTGCCACTTGTTTACATTCCGTTTTGTCAATTTAATTGAGCGCGTGAATTTTGATACCACATCTAGTTTTACTAAGCCCAACTTGTCGACAGGAGATCTAATAAATCTAATCTCGTTGGCTTTGATTTCCAGTATATCGGTAGTCTGGATGTGGCTCGACCCAATAGCCGTGTGGAGATTGTTGCGGCCATGAGGCGGATAAGGGTGAGTTTTTATGGTGCCAGTTACTTTTACTGTTTCCTAAAGTAGAGTTAGCTTACAAAGTTTACTAATGTCAGTATTTAGATGTATCGAACTGCCTTATTGGTATTCCAATATAGCTTTACGACGTGACTCAGCCTCTATTCCGCACGGGTGGTCTTAATGCCTCGAGCAACAATCAAAAATACAAAAGCAGGACAGATCAATGAGCAAATTGCTTACAAAATGAATGGATGGGATATTGATAGCCCTGTCAAAGTTGCTTTGATAAACATACACCAGTCCTGTAAGTTACGTCGCCTTTGGCTACCACAGTGTTTGTGGATTTTCATGTGTGTAAATAGAGAAGGGCTCTTTGAAGTGGGGGTCTTCTGAGTAAAGCACTTAAAGGGCCAGTTTTGGCGCCCACCAATCGCAGGCTATGAAAATGCACTGACTTCCTATGTGGCTAGACCCCCACTTGATACAGAAATCCTACATAATGTTTTGCTTTATTTTTTGTTGTAATAGTGTTGAAACACATTTTCCTCTTGGTAGTTTGATTTAGTTCATTTAAAATGGGGTCTACAAGCTACGTTCTGAATCTCAGAGTCCCTATGTTGTTGTTCACTGCTTCCTACACTCAGTAGGTGATATCTGTAAAAGTTCAATTCACTAGGCACAATTTGTATCGAAATACCATCAACTTTTAAGAATATATGATGATGAGTTTATATAAATTGTTTGTAGCTCATCACATTTGAAACCCCAAACGTTTTACTTTATTTATTAACTTAATGACAGTAGTGTGCTCTTAAGTATTAAAATTCATATAAAAAAATGTTCTATTCTCTTTATCCACCTACAAAAATGGAGGTAAATAGTATGGAATTAATAACTTTTAATTCCCTACTCCTGACTGGTTTTGCTAGTCGGATTTTCAAGCCAGCCTGTTGTTGTCATTTAGCTGTATTAATGGCAGGTACTCAAACATTCACTACTGTATTACTGTCAGGGAGGTTTTACCTGAACATACTTCCTTTTCCTGGTACACTTTGCATTCTATGGCCCAGATTTCGCTATTACGGTGACACTTATTTCAGGGAAGTGTGATAAGGTGGTTTGAACAATTGAAAGGCTTTTTTTTGTTTTGTTTTGTTTTGTTTTTGCAACATCCTGGTTTCCAGCATGGTAGCAGACACCAGGTGCAAATGATCCTATTAACCTTTTCAGTGTGCTGGACCCCCTGCAACGGTCTGCTGGCTAAGGGGCAACCAATGCATTTACAGCAGGGAAATATTGCGTTAACACTTGAACACAAAAGTTACACAAAACCAGTCATCTTGCAGTGGTTAAGTAGTTTTAAGTTCAAGCAGTGACAGCATTGTTTGAGCATTTTGCATTTTGTTGTTGCACTGCGGAATATTGGAGTGATAATTACTTCTCAAACCATTCATAAATATTTTGCTGAGCAGATTGCATTTTGAGGGAAACCTTTATGCGATAATGTTGACAAAAGAGATCCCACTTGTTTGATTTCAAGTCCCATTCACAGTAATTTATTTGGCAAGCAGTTTCTCTGTATTGTTACTGTCCATTGTTTATTGCTCACTGTTTGTTACTAATGTGTACTTCTTTAACAAAGTACACATCATTGCATAAGATAATATATTCCAACATAGAACATTTCCATTAGTCCAAGGAGTCATGTAACATCTACAGAATGCTTTTTTTGCAGAACTTTGCAACTTTAGATTGGTAATTTCAACAATGTGAAAGCTTCACGTAAAGAGAGTGGTGTGCATAAATAGTTAAATAGTTTCAGTATAGTACTTTCTGTTCTCTGGTATTTCACTTTGTGGGATCGTATGATGTGGTGTCTATAATTGAAAGGGGAACATTTCAATGGCTGTCGGAAATCATTTCCGTTTAATCTGCCTTTGATCTTAATTGCCATCACCCTGATAAAGGAACTTGGGTTGAAGAGATCCTGTGACTATATTGGTTTAACTAAATCAGATAATGTAGGAGTGGAAATATTGAGGTGAGATCAGGTGCCTCAGATATTTTGCTCAATAATTATGTTTAAAACCAAACAAACAAACAAACTCAGATGCTCTATTTGTGCAGGAAGAGGTGATTTAGAGTCCATTGGGGAATTAAAAGCTTGAAGTCTATAATCATTGGCCATTTTCATCACCACACCCAGTGCCAATTTACTCTGTATAATGAGCTAGAGTCTGAAATGTTTATAGCTTGTTTTCATGCTTTATGTGGAGCAAAGAATGGTTATTTTAATCATCTAATAATAGATATATAAGTGTAAACAAATGTCTAGATCCCCTATAACATCTTATCTTGTGTCCTGAGCTTGAAGTGGTTGATGGTGCTGCTGTTTCTTAGCTTCACTTTATTTCCTCATGATCTTTCCCAATTAGCCTGTTTTTATTGAGCATCACAATATACGGCATCAAATCCTTTTGAGCCCCAAGCCTTCCTTGTCTTTTTAAGCCTTTTTTGTATCAAAAATGGAGATTCCAGCAGTAGTGGTTTGTTTGATGCCAATGTGTGATAAATGTCTTCATTAAGGACAAATTTATAGGCCTACCTGAATGTTTACTTTCACTTCACTGATTTGCGAAATACCTTGCAGACACCTAGTAAGAAAGAACATGATCGTGACATTATCTTTGTGGAGATGATTAGCATTGAGTAGATGTTGCTGTCAGATTTGGAAAGAGGAAAATGTATGGTCTTGCAGTCCTCTTGTAAAAGCTTTTAGACTCGTTTGCATAGCCCAGCACACTTTGCTCTTATTGCTGTGTCTCAAATTTATTGCATTATATATTGTTAGCTTTAAGATGGTCAAACCTCACTCTGTGGAAAAATTGATGACCTGCACTTTAAAACGGCACCCTAATTAAATGACTGATTAAGTGATGTCACGAATGGTTTCATATTGAGGTCTCTCCTCCAACACTGTGGAAGTGGAAATGTTGACAAGGAATTTATAGGTATTGGACATCATTTTTAGGAATTTTCTTAATAGAGTAAAGCTAAAATTTAAGTGATCTTATCTTGTGATTCACTGCTGTTGTAACTGGTCCCAGCTGAGCCCTGTCTGAATAATGAATTGCCTTATGTTCATATGGCAGCATGCTTTTAAAAACATTCCCTGTGTCCGAATGTGAAGACCATAGCTTCCCTTTTCCCTCGATGGATGGTTTGCAACGGATTTCTTTTCTACAGGGGTGGAGAAGAGGGCTAGGGGCAACATTTAGGACCAGGCAACTCTGAAGTTATCACTGAATAGATGTTTTTCTGTTCTCCTTTAGTTATGTTGGATGAAAGCAGAAAGGTCATGAAGAGTGTTCTAATGACCCTTATTGATTCTCCCTTTCTGTTCCCCTTCATCAAACCCATTTGGATGGAAAACTTTAGTTTAACTGTTCCCGCTGGTTAATGTATAACTTTGTTGAGTTTAAAGTCACGATGAAACAGAAGTAGAGACGGATCTTTTGTTCTGTATTGTGACATACATCTGAGTGTTATTATTTGAATATAAGAAATAAATTAGTACTTGGTTCCATGCATCAATTATTAATTAGATTTTTAGATGTGGGCTCAAAAAGTGGAGCCAGATGAACACACACTTGAAGTCCCTTATATGTCACACGAAAGAAGTCTGTCGTTTTCACTGGAAGGTCTGGTTATGGTATTTTAAATGAGTATTGTATTCACAGACTAATTGTTCACAATAAGATCTATAATATGCATGAGTTTTAGAGATGCATCAGTCGACCGGCCATCAATCAGAACCGGACAGTTTTTACTCCAAATACTTGATCGGCAACCAGCCAGTTTTTTGTTTTATTTTGGCCGATCTCTGTTCCGGCCATGCACACAAACTGCATTACAATAATTTCCCAAAATATCTTATGTGTGGAAATATTACGAACTCTGTAAACAGGACACACTCAAGACAGGCGCAAAGAGGAGAGAAAACTCTGTAGGCACAGCAAGCTCACTCTTCGCAATGCCCGAAACATTGTAATAAAAATAGAAATATTGAATTGGGGATAAATACTGAAGGGAACTGACTGTCTTCAGAAAAGTTTCAATGGCATTTTCTTTTCCTCTTACCTCTGTATAATGCCTAATAAAGTGCAGCGCTTTGTTTAGAGCGGTGAATTTTCATTTTCATTCAGTCAGTCTGCTGTTTTTGTTTTAATAATTTCACAAAGCTAAAGTCAGACCATTCTGTTTTTGCTTGAAATCTTGAAATTATATAATCTAATTTAAATCAAAAACAACTGCTCATGTTACGTGTGCAGCATCTTTGTTTGGATCGTGACTCATGAGTAAAATGCAGTTTTCAAATGGCTTCAGATACTTTTTGTTTAAGACCAGTTTGGCCTGTAATAGAGCAAATAAATAACATATATTTGCTCAAAGTAAAAATAAATTGGCCCATTTGCTTGTAAAAAATCAGCAAAAAGATTTGGCCATGATCGGTGCATCACTAGTGAATTTTCATTTCATGCCGACTTTACAAAAGTCTTTTTTGTTACAACAGGCCAGTATTTGTCTATTTTCCTTGCTGTCAATCAAATGGGTAAAAATAGATATCTTCACTGATATTCACTTTTGTTCATCTGACTTAAACTGGATGGCATTTGACTGTGTCATAAAAAAAAATCCAGCCATAAGAAAGACTTTTGGCCAGGATCCATTCTATTGACGTGCCTCATTTTGTCTCCAAAGAGCCTCTTCGGATTTAGAAAAGCTCTCTTTCCCCTCAAGAACTGAACATCCTCTGTGTAACATTGACTAGCGTCAGAACAACAAAGCCATAGGATACTCGAGCTTGTCCCCTTCTTAACCATAGTAACAGAGAACAATAAATTGACTCATAACTCTCCTCCTTTCTCCTTGGAGTGTCTTTGCCTTGCGATGTTATGAGGGTAGTTTTCACCCCCATCAAGCACAGAGCATCATCTTAAAAACATGGTGTGTGTGTGTGTGTAAATGCACCTCCTTTTCTGAGACCTTTCATTGTAACAAATTAATATTCTGGCCTAATTTGATCCTCCTTTTAATTAACGTTTCCAGTGGCTCAGAGGTATAACTCATTCCTTGTGATTTTCTCTATTTATTTTTTTTTCTCTCTCTGAGGGTAAAAAAGTCATTAAGCATCTCCGAGATAAATCCAGCAACCAGGTTCTGTTGCATATTGAATTTTTTTTTAAAGCCAAGGCGAGCATGATTAATAATGTCCTTGATGCTAAGAAATCACTTGATAAATTAAAAAGATTCAAGAAAACACCTCCACTTGATGCGGTTTATTCAAGTTTAATGGCCCCGACACAGCATCCAGTGTAATCCATCAATAAACACCACATCTATTGATCTGTGGCTTTTTTATTTTAATAGTAAAATTAGTTTATCCAAACTCAGGTTTTACATTTTCCATGAAACATAAAATATGCCCCACACAATAAAACCTCTTCCTCTGGAGTGGTTCAGTCTCTGTGAATGTCTTTAGACTGTGATTTAGTGCTGTGACACACTTGCTTCTCTCTCCCTTTCTCTTTACAGCTCTCTTTCTAGTGTTGTTTAACCCAGTTCATACATTTGGGTGATTTACTGTCTTGTTGTGTTTATTTGAATCTTTATAGCTCGAGCATTCCTTGGTTTCTGACATGGGTTGCCTCATCAGGATGTTAGAGCTGCCATTTTAAGATTGATAGAAAAAATATCAGCAGTTATATTACCATAATTGTGAGATTTCAGTTTCAAATTAACATTTTTATGGCCTATTCAACCTTTTTTGACTCTGTTTCCTTCACAATATTCAAAGCCCCTCATTATAAAGACTAAGATATTTCTCATTCCTGCTGTAATTGACAAAGCTGCTTCTTTCTTTCTTTTCTTAACAGAAACGGAGAGTGTTGAGAAATTTAATTAATTGACCATGATTTGTTTTGTGATTTCTGAAATTTCAAGAATTTTCAAGTTTTTGGTAGTGGTGGTGGTGGGGGCGGTATGATTTGTTTTAAAGTGGCCCTATTATGCTTTTTCAAATATTAAATTTTATACAGTGTGTAATAAAGCTGTTTGCCCTCAAACACTGTAGTTGTAGCTGAGGCCTGGAAGAGTGTGGTTTGTGTTGTCGACTTGTTGAGAAGATGCTGTTTTTAGCGCTGTAAATCCACTTTGCATGCACTTCAAATGGATGAGGACTCACGCTGGAATTGGAAAAACCGACTCCATTGTTCCTGTTCGTATCACTGTGTATCAAGTGCTTAGGAAGCTTCCGGAGATTAAATTTAGATATGGTAATGGCCGTTTCATTTCCGACACAGTAGACCAGTCACAATAGACTGGGCTATCGGACCAATCAGAGCAGAGTAGACTGTCGGAAAGGAGGGGTGTAGAGAGACTGAATTTTCGAACTGAAATTAGGTGATGTGCAATGTTTGTTATGAGAATATTAAAGTGTTTTTTGACCTTGGGTGCATGCTGCTAATATTATTATTATTTATTTTTTTAGAATTTTATATTTAGTTGGATCATTTAAATATATTAATAATAATTTATTAATTTACATGCATAAGCCATCCTGCAGCCTCCCTGGAAGTTTGCTGATGCCCCTCCTAGTTGGCCCCTCCTGGTTGAGAACCACTGGCCTATAATATATTGTATATTAATTTAATCACATTGATGGGATATTTTAAAACGTTTGCTGCACAGTTAAAAAATATAAAAAAATATGCTACACATAAAATTTAATGAAATTTAAAGCGAATCTGAAACAGAAACCGGTGTTGGGCCCACGTACCCTACCTCTCTCATTCGCCGCAAATCCAAATGTTTCCACATTTGTAATGTAATTGGATGCTAAACTATTATTTATTATGTAAACTAGGCTTTGTACTTCACTTACATTCCAATATCCACGTAAAAAAACATCATTCTTCACATGCACAGAAATGTGCTTGGCATAAAGAGCACAGTGGGGCGGTGCTCACGATGAACACCACAGATTCTTCTACGGACTATTTCAAATGAGCAGCAGTGTAACTTTTTTTATGTTTGGTTGACTGTTTTTTATTTTGATAATGAATGATTAGCAGTGCTAGAACTGATGTGCGTGTGTGAGGCGTCTGCTCGATCACTTTTTTTTTGTTTTTATTATTATTATAACCGTGGAAACAACTTAAAATACACAGTCATTTATAGTCATCATTAAGTAAGACATCATTCAAAACTGTAAGGGGTTTTGTAAAATAAAGAAAACAAACAGGATGCTGCTCTCTGCCATCTCAGCTTCCTTTCAGTGAACTTGTTTGTGGAGCGCGTCACAAAAATGAACCGAATCGCACAATATATTTATTCTGTTTCACTCTGTTCACAGAAGTGCTGCAGGTGCATGAAGTGACGATGAATCCTCATGTTCTATTGTTTATGCTGCTATTTACGAAACCCCTGGAAAACAAATTTTGGTATTTTTAATGGGTCACAGACACTTTTACACGGACAGTAATTTAATTTAATTCTAATTTAACAATCTTGTCGGTTAAAGATGAATGTTTGGTCAGTTGTCGATCAGGAAAAACCCCTGAAATTAACATCCCTAGTCCAAAATCATTCTGCCAAGTAGTTTTGCCATGTGAATTATTGAGCAATTGGACAATTGTGGCATAAAGTGCTTATGCCAGTGAATGATCAGTGGGTCAGCAGTTACAAGTCACTGTTCACAATGACTTGAATTTTCTCAGCCCCTTGGTGTTGCTTCTCAAAAATAGAAAGCTAAAAAATAGCTGCTTCCAAAGCCTGTGGTATTACAGGCCAGTTTTGGCTACCTTCATAGATGAAAACAGCAGAGTCAATGTTGGCTAAAGGCATACTGCAGTAATATGCATTGTTTGTAAAAGGCAAATGAATTACCTTTCTTCACTTGATAGATGTTAATTTATCAATCAGAAATTTGCCAAATATGTATGTGGATTTTTGCCAAGTGTTAACTGATATTCTCATTACACTTGATTCTGCATTAAGTCCTGACATGCTGTCATTAAATCAGGGGAAAGCCTTCTTAATGCTACTGAAGTAATGAGCCAGTAGTCATAACAGTGCACATTGTATTCTGTCTAAAGTCTTTCTAGATCTGTCATGTCAGACTCATTCTGTCTCTGGGGATGCAAATCATTTGCACTTGCTTTTAAAATAGTCTATTGAAGCATTAGTTGTCTGCATTGCTATAACTCTGTTTTAATAATTAGCCTAATAGATTTATTTTTCCTATTCTTTCAGTCCTTCCTCCACATTCACAGCTGGAGTCATTACTATGGTCCCATTTTTGTGGAGCGGAGAGAGGACCCAAACGCAAAGGTGCAGATAAATGAGGTTTATTCAGTCACAAAAGAAACTCGGGCAGTCTGCCGTTCACAGGTAGATAGGGTTGATGGTGGATGCAGAACTTGAGAACAACTCAGGAAAATAGGATCAGGAAACACAGGAAAATGTCCTCAGTCACAAGCAGAGACCTTGTACTCGCAGCAGACAGCTAGAGGCGAGTGAGCAGCCTCATCCGAAACACTCTGCACCACAGACAGCGTCCAGAAGGAAAACTGAATGTTTAAGTATGAAATGAATCATTTACCAATAACTGCAGCTCACGCTACTTCTGTTCTGCTTACCGTTGTGATGGCTCAAACTGTGCCATGTAGATGGAAAGAGTCATTCAGAGAAAGAAAAGGAGAACAACATGTTCAGTGATTTTTCCAGAATAAAATATTTATGCTGCACTTTAACACAAGTTGATACAGGTTTTTGATGGTCACATGATTTTTTTTTTTTTTTACCATGTTTGCCATTGTGACGCTCAAACCGTGGCACGTAGTTGGAAAAGTTAATGTAAAGAAAAACAAACAGAGAAAAACATGTTCAGAAATACAGTGATTTTGACTTTAAAGCAAGTTAATAAAGTTTTTGTGATGTATTAATATACAAAACATTCAGATTTGACTTGCCTTTCATTGCCGTCACATTTCTTGCAGCATTCATCATTGTGACGCTCAAACCATAGCATGTAGATGGAAAGAGTCATGCAAAGAAAGAAAGAAACAAAAACAAAATGGTGATTTTCCAGAATAAAAAAGATTCATGTTGCAAATTAAAATAAGTTCAGTTTTGTATGTTTTTACATGATCTTTCTTACCACATTTACTATCGGCTCAAACCGTGTCATGTAGATGGAAAGAGTCATGCACAGAAAGAAACAAAGAACATTATTAGAAATACAATGATTTTCCAGAATAAAATGTTCATGCTGCACTTTAACAGAAATACTAATACAGGTTTTTGATATACAAAACATTCAGATATGACTTGCCTTTTATTGCCGTCACATGATTTTTCTTACCACGTTTACCATTGTGTCGGCTCAAACCGTAGCATGCAGATGGAAAGAGTCAAACAGTGAAAAACATGTTCAGAAATAGTGATTTTCCAAAATAAAAAAGATTCATGCTGCACTTTAAAACTAGTAAAAAAAAATTGTTTTTAGACTGGACTTGCCTTTCATTGCCGTCACGTTTCTTGCAGCATTCATCATTGTGACGCTCAAACCATAGCATGTAGATGGAAAGAGTCATGCAAAGAAAGAAACAAACAAAAACAAAATGGTGATTTTCCAGAATAAAAAAGATTCATGTTGCAAATTAAAATAAGTTCAGTTTTGTATGTTTTTACATAATCTTTCTTACCATATTTACTATCGGCTCAAACCGTGTCATGTAGATGGAAAGAGTCATGCACAGAAAGAAACAAA
>RJVU01046050.1:1070940-1120704 GCA_003731715.1 Anabarilius grahami | reverse complement strand
CAATGCTTAATTCTTTCCTTTTTTGTGTTAGTGTTTAAAAATTATTTAATTTAATCATTTATATTTTCATTTAATATTTTTTTAAACTTGCTGGGCGACCAAGGTATGACAGCTGTCATACACTGCCATACAATTAATGCAAATGAATTTAGCCCTGTCTAGGATCTGCCCCGTAACAGTTTGTGTCGAGGAAAAGATGAAATGTAGTTGCAATAAACGTGTTTTTAGTTTTGAACCCGACTGGACCCAAACGTAAATGGCATTGACAGCAAATGGCAAATTAATTAATTTATTATTACTTTATATAATTGCCTACCCAATGGATACAAATTATTTCTGAGTTCGGCATTCAATTGTGACCAGTGGATTGTAAAAATAAACATAACTCAATAAAAATTAAATTAATTGATAGCCTAATAGAGTTGTCAAAAGTACCAACTTCGGTACCAAGTCGTTACTGAAATTTTAAAAATGTGACTGTTTGAGTGCTGTTGAGTGGATCCGTAAACACCTCTGTTTGGCCGTTGTGTTCACGGCTTATCAGACATGTCTGTGATTGGCTTCAATGATCAATGCTTCAAAAACGTTGTAAGTAGTCATCAATGACGCTCTTCAACGAGCACTTACACATACACACAGGAGCATTTGAAAGCAGGTATCTATCGCGGACCAGTCCGCTGACACACCTGCTTTCAAACGCTCCCGCTTTCAAAACGCTTTTAAATTCAAACACTTCAGTGTACTTTCAAACGCTCCCGTGCGTTGATCATTGTAGCCAATCACAGACATATCCGATGAGCCGTGAACACAATGACCAATCGGAGGTGTTTGCGAATCCCCTCAACAGCACTCAAAGCGTCACATTTTTAAAATTTCAGTACCGATTGGTACCGAAGTCGGTACTTTTGGCAACTCTACAGCCTAATAAATCATGGATTCGCTTAGGGCTGCCCTCGACTAAAGATTTTTCTAGTCGACCAGTAGTCGTTCATTTAAGCCATTAGTCGACTAATCGCACATTTATATTAATAAGCCATAAATCATAATAATGAGCCTTTAATCTTCTATGTAATTAGCCTAATCAGCGCTCAAACTCGCATAAAGCTTGCCTCAGCGCACTGGCAAACATAACGATTATGTGTCGTGAAAAAACGGCAAGGAAACTTTCTAAACATTTCAATAATTTACTGATAATGTTTTCTCTGTTTTCGGCTGCAGAGATTAAGTCAACGATGCTGACTCGTCATCTCCACAGTAGTGGACGCGCATATATGCAAGTTTCATATGGATTGCATAATCTGAGAATATTTATTTTCCTTTTGATTTGGCTCGGTTCATGTTTGTTACGTGCTCAAGTTCACTGAGACCGACAGCAGAAATCGCATCCTGATTGCTTTCATTGTTTTATAAAAGCACAAGGTTTTGCTGTTATTGTGAGTTTACAGAAATAAAAGTAGACCCGTTACATTTTGCATTAATCTTATCTACATTACTCTTAATTTAAATGCAGTGATCGCAAGCTATGTGTGTAGAGCGTGTTTACAGCATATTATTTGGATATGCGCCAAAAAATAACGCACATTTATCTAGGACTAGGCTAACATTAGAGCGAACGGACTTGTAAAGTTGCTACTACTTACATGTTTCAAGTGATAAGCCATATTTGAGGTCGATGAATCATAGGCGAATGTTTGGATTTCCTGCCGCTAACGATCTCTCCCTCAAGGACTGCGTGACCTTGGCACTTCCTGTGGAGTTTTTTGTTTATTTATTTATTTTTTTTCTGCGAATAACCCACTAATAAAATCTTGGTCGACCAAGCCTCTTCAAGTCGACTAACGGTTATTCGACTATTAGGGGGCAGCCCTAGATTCGCTAGTGTTGTCTGCAACTCTATTTACCTCATCTCCGCCAAAGGGCTTCTGCACACAAAGAAGAAAAGCCCTGCATGAACACGCAAACTCGCATGTAATGACGCGAGTGGCTTTTTCTGATGGATCCCATAGCTAGAAGATGAATTTTGTGTGCTAGGTTACAAACGTTTGTTCCTTTTCTACGTGTGTTTCTCAAAAAAATGCACTTAACACGAACGCACAAGTACACGCTGAAGTGCTTAAATGTCAATCACTCATCACTAGCTATGTTTCCATCCACCTATTTTTATGCGCATTTTGGGATATCACATAAAAAGTGCTGGATGGAAACTGCAAGATGAGCATAAATTCTCAAATGAGTAGGATAATTTTTTTTTTTTTTATGTGATACGAAAATATGTGCATAAACTACGATGGAAACACTCTTACCGAATATTCCTTGATGCGCATCAAAAAAGACTTTGCAATGGCACGGCATAACTGGACCAACCAGCAGACTGATCTTGTTGCACAGCATCTGAAATGCTGCTTTAGTCATTCTGTAATGCCTGAGCAAAGTCTGTCGTTAAAGTGGTTCAGTATAATTCCCTCCCAGAAGTGCCTCACACTAATGCGTTCACAAACACCTGCGTCTGAATGCAAGATAACATGACTGCGTTTATTGCGTTTCATCTGTGTGCTCTGAGGCTCAAGTAATTTATTATACACAAACATTATTATATACAGTGGCAGCATATATATATTATATACTGCAGCAACTTCCATTTTTCTTAGTGATATTTAGCTCCAGTTTATCAGGAAGTGACGAGTTTGTTCTCTTCGTCTCACTGGATGGAAACAGTGCTTTATTCGCAAATGTTTTATGCGATATTCCTAATTTGCAACTTTGGATGGAAACATTGCTACTGTAACTTTATTAAGTCCTATAACTTTTGGTGTAATGTTATTTACATGACCATAAGATGAGTACAGTTTTATTATTTGGGTCTTCTCGGGTCCATTCGGAAAAAGCACATTTAATTTAAATTACCTGAGAACTGAGGCCACTAATATCGAACCCGACCCGTGTCCGAGGCACTCGTTGAAGTTTTGGACCTGAACCTTGCATTTTCGGATCCAAGTGGACCTGTGAAGACCTCCTAGCCTAATAGTTAGCTTATAGTAATAGTTGATTTATGACTCATACTGTGTTTGAAAATTTAATTCTGTATAGAGAAGATTATTTATGAAAAATAATTTATGGCTTTGTGGTTCATTTTACTTGGTGGAAGAACATCGCAGTAGTCCTGTGTTATTTTCCCTATGAGTTAAACTATTTTAGTTTTCTTTTCATGTTGAAGCTTTTGAACTGGATTTATACATTCATTCATGTTGTTCTCTTGTAACTTTGGTATAAATGACAAAGCATGAAGGCATCTTCTCCAACCATTTCTTCTCCTCTAGATACATTTATTTTTTTCCAGCGGTGTACTGTATATCTAGTGACCATTTGTGAACCTTATGTAAATACAAATGTCCTCTTTATAAAGGTTTCTCTCTGTTTGATATTTTGTGACTACAGAGTTCAAGAGGTATTGAAATCTAGATGATTATAATGGGAAATGGGGAGTAACCATGGAAACCTCACAAAAGTCTGTAGAATAACAGTAGGAGTTACAGAGAACAGTGTGGAACAGCTCAAGCCTCTTTTGATTAACTCTCAAGGCAGAGACACATCATAACACTCAAGGACAGCATTTATTCAGTAAATCTGAATGGTTTCCTCTGAAAAGGCCTTTATTCAACCGAACATGAAATACTCTCACATTCCAGAGTCAAGGTGAAGTCTCTTGATCTTGGGGCAGTCGTGGCCTAATGGATAGAGAGTCGGACTTGTAACCCAAAGGTCATGGGTTCGAATCTCAGGTCCGGCAGGGATTGTCGGTGAGGGGAGTGAATGTCCAGCGCTCTCCCCACCCTCAATACCATGACTGAGGTGAGACCCTTGAGCAAGGCACCGTAACCCCAACTGCTCCCCGGGCGCCGCAGCAATGGCTGCCCACTGCTCCGGGTGTGTGTTCACGGTGTGTGTGTTCACTGCTGTGTGTGTACACTTGGATGGGTTAAATGCAGAGCACAAATTCCGAGTATGGGTCACCATACTTGGCCACATGTCACTTCACTTCACTTCATCTTGAATTACATTTACGTTTATTTGGTTTTCAATTAAAGCTTCTCACATGTTAGCTTCCCATAAGTTTAGGATCAGTATCATTGAAACTTAACTTAACTTTTGCTCATTTAGTACTATAAAGACTTTGCTCATTTTTTCATAATCAACTGTTTTAGTGCCTTTCGAAGGAAACCTGAGCTGAGCACAGAAAATGTGCATATATTTAACATTCAGATAGCCATGGCTTTTAACACAGGCTCAGTGTCGAGGGCTGCTTCATCCGTTTGCAGCAGGATAAATCCTGCATGCTGACTTCTTTGATACATTTACTCACTCACAGCATCGGGGGCATTGAAATGAGCTCCAATTACATGGCTTCCATTCAAAGGCTTGCATATCTTCATGCTTCGTCTGTTGTGCAGTGTCAGGGCTCTGTTTAGGGGAGAGGGAGAGGAGGAGAACTGGATGACAGTATAACACCACTGGGGAATGTCTTTGTCAAGTGCTAGCCTCTCAAAGGAATTTATGGCCTCTTGGAGTTTTTCAAATAAAAGTTTGTTGTTCTAAACTCAATACAACAAGGTCCAGTTAAGTGAAATAATGTGAGCCAATCAGTGGCATAACATTGTTTTAAAGGAGTGTGTGTGTTTGTGTGGGAGGGGGGGGTTGCTAATACAATGCTATATCAGAAATGTACAATAACAATTCCCACAAGAGAACATTCCGCCACTGATAACAGTGGCAACGAACACTCAGCATGATTTTAAAAAACACCACATTCCAGCGCCATCGCATTATTTAACACAAACGAACGTCAACTGGATATGTTTCATTTGCATTACATCCATGCAGCAAATTGTTTCAAAAAAGTGGAGGGGACCGTATTGACATTGGGAAAAAGTGATGGGGACATGTCTCACCTGCAAATGATGTTAATGGAGCCAATGTTTAAATGTTAGTAGTGATTCATCAATGATTTTCAACTTTAAATTTATTCAATTTAGGCTAAGATTTTGAAATATTGTTTGGTATAATTAGTGGAATCTATATATCTTTGTAAGTACTGCACCCTCATGTCATTTCAAACCCATAAGTCTTTCGTTCTGTGGATATTTTTAATATTCACTCAACATTTTTCTCCATCCATTGAAAGTCCAGATAGCCAAATTTTTTATGCATCAAAAAATACAAAAATCTTGTGAAGAGACATGATTTGAAAGAAAAACAAGTTAAGTTTCATATCAAAAATATTTTTTTGTGTGTGCCAAAACTGAACAAAAGTCTTATTGGTTTGGACCGACATAAGGATGAGTAAATGATGACGGAATTTTAATTCTTTGGGTGAACTATACCTTTAAATTGTCTTGTTTCTAATTATATGTTGTATTGCATTTCTTTTGAAAATTTTGTATGGTAAATTTCCAATATTCCTGTTGCTGGAGTCAGTGAGCTTATAGCTGATCATGTTACTGCACATTCTATTATGGCATGCATGCAGTTTTGATGCTTCCACTAGATATAGAGAACAAATTCAAGTGAATACACACCTTAGCTTAGAACCTTTTCTGCATGCATGTACAACTTGTACGTAATCATTTGTGAATGAGGCTCATTTTCACATCCTTATATTTCTCTTACATCTAGCTGTATCCAAGTGGAGTATGAGTGATTGGAGTGGAGATTAGGCTCCTTCTCAATTACAAACAAATTATCTTCACGGAGTGTTTCTGATGAGGTTTTCAGTCTGCTATTATTGGCCTGCTATTAACCAAGATTGAAATGTGAAGATTATGTACATCAAGATTAAACTGTTTGGGGATAAATATTCATTAGCTTTTTTTTGTAATTGTTTATTTTTCCCAAGTAAATTAAATTAAGCACCACCTGGTCACCATTTCATTGCACTTTTCTTTTTTTTTTTTTTTTTTTTTTTCTTTTTTTTTTTTCAGATGTGTTTTATAATTATTTGGGGCTGTAATTCATAAGACTAGCTTATAGCATTCACAGCATTTCTCCAATTTGCACCAACTGTGCAATCTATTTGCAATGTGAAATTGCAAAATGTAATATTCAAAGCATCACCTTAAGTCATTTGAATTTCTGTACTCTGCCATGTGTATACGTTGCCAATGCCAAACCACGTGATGATGGCACTCGAATGTTACTCTCCTCATCCGCTTATTTCATATAGAAGTGAAACCTTTCATTTTAACTCTTTTACAGATGTCTGTGCCGACTCTTTACTAAAATATTTAACAAGGCGGCACTTCATCAGAAATCACTCTCCATCCATTCTAAATTACACCATTTGATGTCAGCTCACATAGAGTGCTATGTGGAAAAAAGTGTATTTTAGATAAAAGTTTTTTACCGAAAAACTCTTTAATATATTGGTCTCTGGAGAATATTATTCATAGGGGAAAGTTGTTTGATTTGGCTATGACTTTTTTTTCTTCTTCTTTTAGATGTTTGGCTTCATTCCATTATTGATTTTTAAATGATGAATAATAACATTATTTTTAGGGTACTCTTCAGTCGTTCAGCAGCAATTTGCAAAGATTCTGTCAGTTTTTTTGTTTTGTTTGTTTTTTTACTCTTTCCATGTCATTTAAGTCAGTTGTTAGCTTTATAAACAAAGACTGATAAACACAAACTGTGGCATTTCTTTGTCTAACTGCATATTGATTGTTTTCACTGTCTGTTTGATCCAGGGGTCATTTGGATTTTAGCAGCCAAAGCTTTAACATGAAAGAAAGATTTCATTAAGGATTTTGTCCTGCTTTCATTGTGTTTCCTCTGAGACCCTTTTGCTATATCTCTCTTTAAGAGAGATAAGCTTGCGAATGAGGCCGGTCAGCTTCAATAATAAAAACGCCAGTTTCTCTGAACCCAGAGGGAAGGGGAATGCTGTGGTCATCATTTTCATTCCCACAGCAGATCCCTGTGGTTTTCATGGTTTTAAGTGTTGGATTTGATTTCACAGCAGAAATGTGGCGCTGTAGTGTTGAAGGGCCCTTGCTAACTTTATGAATTGCTGTAAGCAGATTGCCAATAGCCATCCAGACTCCAAACTAATAATGGCTGAGGAGGCACTCTCAGCCTTTGTGCCAAAGGACAGATTTATTTATCCTGTCTTTTATCACTCAGCAACCATACAGCCATTGTCGCAATACCAATATTTCAGTATTTACTTATTTTACATACTTACAAGGAATAATAGACAGCTGCAAGTTTAGTTTGTGACATATGTTGTTCAGTCACTTTTAGACTGCTATTATAACCAAGATTTTTGAGTTTTTTATGTTTATTATTATTAAATAGATGTATTTGGGTCAATGACGGGATGGATAATTTTTTTGTCCAAAAGCCTTAATAATAATAAAAAACAAAGAGATGACATCCAAAGTATGTAATCCAAAAGGTTTTAATTGTATTTTGCTAAATATAAAGGTATTTTAAAGATTTTAAAGTGTCAAAGGGTCATCCGGTTTAACTGTCCAAAGGCCAATACAGCCATTTCATTTATGTATAGGTTTTTTATTCTGGCGTGATTTTATAACATCATATATCAACAGTGCAAAATGGTATTAAAATTATGTGTAGAAGTCGTTGCTTTGTTATGAGAAATAATGTCCGGAAAAATTAATTTAATTGATGTCATTTGGAGTAACAAAGATAAAGGGACCATTTTGGATCAAATCATGCGGTCAATATCACGTGATATCACGTAAAACATGGAAAATGTTGTAATATTTTAAAAACTTGTACTAAATATAAAACGTTTAATTGTCCTTTTGTTAGCCAGCTAGCTAGATATCAGCCTGTTAGCATTGAAAATATCATCATTCAGTATAACCAAAAGTGTCATTTGGAAAACCGAAATTTTGGTTAAACCAAATGACTTTTTTGTTGACAAATTTTGTCCATCTTGTAATAAATGACAAAAGCAGTTTTAATTGATTATAAAAACCACATAATCTCATTGTTAACACTTAAAGCTTTTTGGCCCTCTAGCGGTTAATAAACAGAACTGCACGCATCTTGCGGAAGAACATTGCAGCCGGAGCTACTTTTCTCTGTGTATGTCTATGGCGAGTTACGCAGTTATTGTGATACTCTGCGGCGGGTCCTACCAGTCCTGTCCGAAATAGTCCGAATATAAACACTTATTATAAGTGTACCATAATGATTCAGGGTAAAACAAAAACACGGGTTGGAAAATGGTTTCATGTTGTACATTCTCATTATATAATTTTTGTTCATTTTGAACACAAAAAAAGTTACGGACAGCAGCTTTAATAAAACTTCAAAATTTATTGTATCTCATTATGTTTTTTTTTACACTTTTAAAAACCTTATTCGTTAATGACCATATATGCACCAAAAAGTTTACATTTAAATGATGATAAAAATAAATTAATATTCATATATATTTTTAATGCATTCCATTTTTAAAATATGATAGAACATTATTGTAGCATAAAATCAGGAAGACAGTTTAGCAAGAAATATGTCGCTAGATTATGGGGTGTATAAAGCTGAAAGTGGGCACTTTACATAAGTGATGCTTTATTACATAGCAAATTTTAAAATGCATAACAATACAACCTTATGCATTCTGTCTCCCAAATAACACTTGATCTCTCTTACACTGGAAATTGAAGACACTATATATTCATAGCAGTTTAAAATGAGAAACTCATTCAGCTGAGAGAGCCATCAGAAGGAAAGATGATGGTCATTCTGTTTATATAGATAGCAGATGTGAGAGCAAGGTCAGAGGAAAGTGGTACATTTTCATAACTTTTAAGGGAGAAAGCATTTAAGAGATTATACCCAGAGCAAGATTGTGTTTGTTCTGCACAACCCTGGTCAGAATCTGGTGTACATTACGACTCCCACACAAGGAGAAATCCCTCTGGTTCCCAAGCAGCTTTTAATTGGCTATGCAATGAAGGGCTGTTATGCTGATCTTAGAGCCTTTTTAAACAATAAAGGGATCGGCTTTATTTGAAGGGATTTTATCCAGATAAGTCTTTTTTTAAATGGTTATGACCCCCACTTACGAATTTATTTTGAGAGTGTTGTGAGTATGTTGTGGTGTATGAGATGCCAACCGAAGTCGTGCACTCAATTTTGTTGCGTTGCTCACTTTCTGTGTATTTTTTGCTTATACTGCTTATCAATGGAGTATTGTCATGTCATGCCTGTTTGGATATTGTTGTCCTAGTTGTTTTGTTGTTGGTGAGAGTTTGAACTGAATTAATTTATTTGATTCTTTGTTTTTCTGATGGATTTTTGGATGCACTGATATTTGAATTCTGTCTGTTACTAATAAGTAGAGCTGGGTTAATTTTCTCCATTTTCTCACTTTTAATTTGATGAATCGATATTGATTCTTAAATCCCAAGAATCAATCTTTTAGTCTGTTTTCAGTTGATGAATGAACAAAACTTTCTAGCGCTCGTCGCCACCTCTCATCCAATAAATCGCAATAATTGCTTTGTTACTTTTGATATGAAACACAGTCTCAGCTTTCAAATTTTGCCAGTTTTATTCCGAAATTCAAACCGTATACTGCCTTGGCGCTCTTTAAAGTGGCGTGACAGATCACTGTAGTGCCTCAGTTCAAGCATGGCGGCAGCGTGGAGCGCACGTGAACTGATCATCTCTTCCACTTTACTACTAGTTACAGCATGAAATAAACAGGAATGTACAACTTACCAAAATCCATATCATGTTCAATGAGTGTTTCAATCGGGGAAAAAAAACAGCTTGTAAATGTCACATAATGTTACATTTTCCTCAGAAAATCACCATAAATACCATAAACTTGTTGGTCAGCAAGAAAAATTTACATTTTTGAAAAAGGAGCATTTTTCTAAATATATGCACTATACATATTCATTGTATTTTTACTTGTTGTTCTTCAATAATAAATGTTTGAATTAATCAGTCATTGTGGAAGTGAGTGGAAACATATTTCTGACATTAAAATATACTATAAAGTGAAATATTATTATTAATTCCTTATGTGTAGTTTGAATGTAGGTAGCCTATACAAATCAGTTAATTTTTAACCTTTTAATACTATTGGTAATGTATCAACTTGTGTTCTCTGTACAGTTTATAGCATTAGTTGAGAGAGATTGTTTTTTCTTGGGAAAATGTGCCATGTACTGTACCTCATACAATACACCAATTAATTTATATTGAAGCGGATTGAATCAAAATCAGAATTGAATCGAATTGTAAGCTCATGAATTGAAATTTGTCAAAAAAAAAGCTTGTCAATACCCAGTCCTACTAATAAGCTGGAAATTATTTTCATGTTAATGCCAATAACTGATAAATAATTACGAAAGAGTCAATCAAGTATGTTGGAGCTCCTGTTTACATTTGATATGCTCTATGTATGTGCGTTTGTCTTCATGTATATGTAAAAATTGTTTAAATGAATATGCACAATTAAATATTCATTATTGGCCGATGCAATTAAAAAAATTAATAAAAGGGCCAGTATCTCTTATGATACGGAGTATAATGTGCATTCCTACTAGTTTTGCTTTCCACCGTTTAACATTTATTGGCCTTACTATTTGTTTCAAAACCCTAACTCTTGTGTCATTAATATTTTTTCATATTCAGAGTCATGAAATAGTGACTTAGTCATACCTCATTATACAGTCATTTCAGTTTCCTGTGGTCTTGGGAGATTCATCTTGTTTTTCTCAGAGAAGTAGTGATTCACAGCACTGCAGTTAAATATCATCTCTGCCTACCTGTCAGAGACTGTTTCTCAGATTTTCCTTGGAAAGGAAGGGGTGTAAGGGCTGCAGTTCTTCCTCTTGCTGTTAAGCCAGGTATATTCCCTTATTTTTTCCACACAGGTTTCTTGAGAGGCTTGCCAGCCTTTTGTTTTCAGCGATGACGGCATGTTAGTTGTCTTAAATGTTATAATTTAAAGACTGAGGGCTGTATAATTCAATCCTAACTTGCAGCACGCCACCCTCTGATTTATTTTTCCAGCACAAAACATTGCACATTCAGTCAGTCCCATTTAGCTTAGTTTATTTGCACATGATGCTTCTATGTATTTTTGGCTTGTTTAACTAAAGACAGAACCCTCATGATGCCAACATATTTGTATGCGTGGCAGTTAGTGTTTGCTTTCAACCCATGTTCATTATGAGACTTGTTTACTCTCAATAATAACATCCTCATCACACAAATACGCACTTACTGCTTGTTCTTTATTTTTCTGTTTACCGCAGTTGACTCACTGTTATATCGAAAGAAATGAATCGTTCAGAGGGTACGGAAAGCAGTTTTTTGATGGTTTTAGCATTGGCGCTTTTAAAGAAAATAAATTAAGAGTCAGTAAGAGTAATCAACTAGTCAGCCATGCTGAGTTTAAGTGATCACTGAGATGAAATCAGTGTTAAAGTAAACTAGAAATAATAATAATAATAAAACTGTTAGAATTGGTGAGGCACCGAAATAATTTTTTTACTGAAAGTTTTGGTGTCGTTGTAAAGTTCTTCGTCAACGATCTGCCTCTCGAAATTTCAGCCGAACAAATTTTACTTATTGCTACTTCAGCATCCTTTTTGGTCACAGTGAAGTGTGTTCACGAAACAGACACTGATGTGGTCAAAACAAGTCAAAACGGCAATTAAACGACACTATTCTGGCCATCCAAAACTTTTGTTTTTTGGTTAAAATGAATGTTATTCTTTTTTCTCTCCCTGTTTCGACAAAATATTTTAGGTTGTCAATTTCCATGCATCACTAGTTAAAATATTTTCTACAATTAAATAAGCCATTATTTCACCAAAATGTGGCTCTATGCTTACAAAACATTACTTTGTTTGTTTGAGCATTTCAACACAGCAACATTGGCTTGACCAATGGTGTGAGCTTGGGGCGGGACAATCTGCTTGCTTGGCCAATAAGAGATGAGGGATGGTGTTGGGGAAAGCTGTTTGAATATTACTTGGACAATTTAATTTAGTAATGCGTGTTGAGAGAAATTACTCACTTTCAGCTTTAAATTGAAGTCAAGCTTTATGTTAATTTTAGGATGCGTGCATGAAGATAATTTTAATACTTAATAACCCTCTGGATTTTTACATATTAGTGCAGTAACTTAATAGCTAGGCCAAATCGATTTCTTTGATTACATTTGGCGCTTAGCTCTCAGACACTGTTTCATCTTGTTTTGGATTTGGATTACTTCTTAAACAGCATTTGCTTGGTGATGAAATGTGCAAGATGAAACGAGAGTGAGGTGTTTTCCACCTGGCAATGGTGTAAGAAATGGTCTTATGTTTGTAGGTCACCCTGTCATTGCTTCTGTAATGAAACAAGCTTTTACCTGTAAGTTACAGCTGTGTCACAAGGCTCTTTTGCACCTCAGCATCATCTTCATGGGTCTCTGACAGTGGTGAGAGAGAAAAAGAGAAAAGTATGAATGTGAAGAGGCTGTATTCCCCAGTGGGCTTTTATACTGAGAGGCTCTTCATAGCCAGCCTAATTATAATGTTCAGAGTCATTGTGTCATTGTGCCCCCTTCCCCCTTTTTCATGGAAAAGTAGCTGATGAGCCAGAAGCTAGTGTTTCCTTTTTCTTTTTTCTTTTTTTTGAGATCATGGTTTATGTATATATAAACAATGATCTACAGTCCGCTAAAAAATAGGAAACACTAGCTTCTGGATATAAATTATGTGTTTGAGTTATGTTTGTTCCGTTTAGTTTTTCTGTAGGAACCTGGGTATCATAGAGACTGGTGGGTTCTTTTGAGTTAAGCCAGTAAACAGCCTAGCAATCGTTCACAATACCCTAGCAACCACCCTAATCCACTAAGCAACCACAACATGCCTCTAAAATTGTGGTGGCAACTTTTTTGTAGCATGGAAAATGTAATGTTTAGTATCATCATGATATTTATTCTGAAAAGATTTGGTGTATCACTTTCTGCTTTTCATTTTGCTTAGAAATGATTGTCTTTTCATTTCAGAGCATAATGAAATTAGGTCTTTTATGACATTCAGAATTGAATCTCTTTCAAAGCCATGAAACTTGGTTTACTCTATACAGATGAAATAAACTGATTTTGTTTCCCATATCTCACTGGAAGTTAATGCTAGACTAAAGGTTGGTTATTCTGGAATAGTATCCCAATCATTTTATCAGAACTCAGCAATTCATCAATTTATTTTCAACAATTTGTTGTCCTTCTGGACATCTTGAGGATATCTTTATTGGTTGCTATGGGAACACCATTCTTGATTGTATCTTGTGTAGCCATGGACACTGAACGAATCTTAATGTTGTTTCAGAGCATGTCCATGTCTTTTGGTATCATGGGAAAAAGGCTTGCTGCCAAAGTCAAAGTTTTTCCTCAGCTGTGGCAGCGAAATGTAGGCGTCGTATATCATCTGGAAATTGATTTTCAGATTAGATTCATGATCTTTTTTTTTCTGTTGTCTGCGTAAACTTGCAAGACAGATGTGCTTCTCTTTACCAAGAACTGTCTGATCTGAGACCTTTTTCTCCTCTTGAACCTCTACTTTTTGATAAGCTGCAGAAATTGTCACCAAGATCCTCTATGTCTGATGATTAATGCTGACACATTGTCTGTCCCATTGTGCTTCTCGAGGACTGTAGATACGGACGGCCCTGTGACTCACTTGCTGTCTAGAATGCAAAACTCTATCAAAAGAGGTTTGGTAAAAGAGCCATGAGACAATGTCGTGACTTCTTTTACCCTGGAAAGTACAGATCACATTGATTTCTATTCTTTCCTTCCAAGAACTGTCTGAATGCCCTTGGTGGAAATGTTATAATGTAGCCCACTGTCTGATTTAGCCTTTTCCCCACACAATAGCTCAGTTTAAACATCTGTAATATCCTTTAACATCTGTTAGAATGATTGTTAGATATCAAACCTCTCAACAAAAATTATTCTCCTTGACATTCAGTATGGCTGCAACTAACTATTAATATTATATTTTTATTGGATAATACACAAATTATTTACCCTATATAATACATATACAGTCCTTTATTTAGTGTTACAATTATAAATGGTATAAAAATTTTCCCTGAACTTTAGTAGCCTACATTTAAACTGAAAGTAATCATTTCTGAGTCAGATTTTGATTCAGAAACTGCTCTGACAGACTCAGTGAAGGATTTGTCAGACCAGTTCAGACTAGTGTTGTCAAAAGCACCGACTTCAATTTCTGTGTAAATTGTCAAAAAAAAAATATATATATATATAATTGTTTAAATTGCTTATTAATTTGAGTGCAACAATTGATGTACAAATGGATTTATGACTGCAGGTTGCATACTTCTGAGGGGTGCTGCATCAGTTAAGCAACACTCCAGACGTGTTGCATCTGCAGTGCAAAAACCCAACTAATAAATTATGAAATTCATTATTGAATTTTTCATGATCAAATTGGATTGATTATTTAATGCATCCTTATTTTCATTCTTACCCACCCACCTCCATGATCAGACTATCAAGTCTGCTGTGTAAGTAATGTCGCCTTGGGACAAGACAAAATAAAGTGCCAGAGGATGATGGATCACCCTACCTCATGGGTGGTTCAATTATCAACCCATAATCTTACATTTTAAGATAGAATGAATGTATCGGTAGGATTAGGAAGTCATTGCACCAGTATGTGCATGTAGCTGTCATGAGTGACCCAGGATTTGATTTGTAGATTGCTGGCATAGAGCGATGTAACCCACTGAAATCTCCTGCTCCCAGGAGAGTTACTAAAATCCTAATCTAGCCTCAACAGCATGTGAATGTCACTTTGTTGAAAGATGCCATTTCTCAAAGGTGACCAATGTAGGATATTGTGAATGCTGTTGCAATGAGCAAAACCAGCGTGACATTTTAAAGGTGCACTGTAGATCAAATGAATGGCTTCTGCTCTGTTACTTGTGCACTATTATAGCTGAGCAATAGTGTCCTTGCTGTCTGTGAAGTTTATAATAGATAATGGCAATTATTATCCCTTAATTTTTATAGCAGAATCAACATAACTTTCAGGATCCAATGGGATTTGTAGATATGGTGCCTGCCATATTTTTTGTAAAGAGTGTACATAGTAGTCGTCAGAAGGTTTTATGCAGTCCGGAGCTAAAGCTATAAACCATATTGAATATCAGCTACTTGAGTCACTTTTTGTCTAAAGAATAATATGATGTCAGGAAGAATACAGTGGTTACAGGGTGATGTTTTTGCAGCAGATTCCATGAGTTGAACATAACCTGTATTTCAGTGAGTATTTTGAGACCATTCATTAAAGGAGTTATTTGTCTGATCTATTCATTCCAAGATCCAGACCAGTGTTTCTTCCCAGACATACACTACTGTTCATAAGTTTGGGGGTAAAATAATTTCATTAAAACTTTTGAATGATAGTGTATGTACAGCACATCGATGTTCCCACGGTCATTGGAATAGTTGTATATTAACAGGACATTTTAAAATTGTGTTTTCTAGGCCTAAAATTCATTATAAATCTTTCTAGTTTTGCTCTAAAATGTTTTGTTAGATATTTTTATAGATGTAGTAAAACATGCTCACAAGCTGTAGTGATGTCCAATTTGTAAGTGAATATTTTTTATTAGTAAGCTCTTTTCAATAAAAAAATTCAAACAGGTTGGTTGAATGATTCCTTTGTGAGCGATGTTTAAAAAGTAATCACAATTGACTGGAAACTGTATCTGCACCAACATAACTGTAACTACATGTCTTATGAACATTATTCAAATCATAATTATTACAGAAGTTTTGGCACAAGTCACTGATAAACTCGCGCTGATTGATAGCTCCAGTGCGCGCTGTTTGATTGACAGGTCCAGCGATTGCAAAGGGAGCGTTCTTTGATCGCTTTCTATTTATAATTTAATCACAGTTTAAATAACAGATTATTTTCATCATACTAAGAGAAACAATGTGAAGTTGACCAGGGCTTGGTAATATTAAAAGCTGTTTTTGGACTAACAAGGAAGTTTTCAGTTCTGAAACTTACAGGATATTCTTATAGTATGATGACCTCTTATATATCAAAAGCTCAAGGAAAATTTGATTTCTCAGTTCATGACCCCTTTTAAAAGAACCGGTTCATGAATCAGACTAAACTGTTGGTGCTTGCTTTTGCATATCTTTTATAGTTTCAGGATTTGTTTATTTTTAATACATAGTCTTTTGGTCTCATCACATTCAATGCAACTTATATTTGCTAATGGTCTATCAGTGATTCAGTGCAGGAATAATGTTTTATCTCATTATGTATAGATTGTTTTCTCAGTTTGCCTTGTAAAACATTTTAGGTTTGGCTATGAACTCAAGCTGAAAGCACAGTTAGTTTTCTGGTCTGTTTTTTTTTTTTTACTTTGCTTTGACCTTGCAGGTTCAGCTCAGAGAGGAATTCAAGATAAGCTCAGTGCTCTTCATTGTTTTACTCTGAGTATGCAGGTCTCAACTTTGTTCTGATTTCACCATTTGGTGTAAAGTTTTGCCAGGCCTGTAATGTGCATCTTGAGCAAATCCCATGATGCTGTGCCTGTGTACACCGTTCATTACTATTTAGTAGTACACAAAAAAATGTAATAATTGCAGATTTAATCTCTCCATCATTCACAATTATTCATTACTTTTTGTATGTATTTCTACTGAAAAAGAATCACAGAACTTGCTTTAGATTAAATGTTTTTACCTTGTGGTTTAATCTTTAATTCATACATCTCTACAGACAGCAGTGTCTGTATCTTTTTTGACCCCAGCGTCTCAATACTAGATGAAATTCCACTCAGCACCTGCTGAGAGACAAGAAATGGGGTCCAGGTGGCTGAAAGAAACTCAATTAAAATGAGACAAACAGGAAGGTGTTACAGCAGAGAGGGGCTAGAAATGGAAAAGAGTGGTAAACGTGCTGTCACCTGGTAGGTGCACGTGGCAGCCTTCCTCGACAGCTTGCTTATTAGTGATTTTTCACTTTAGTTTTTCATTTTGTTTAACATTATAAACCATACTGAATGATGTTTGGCTATCCATTGTATAATAAAGACCATTAAGTAAGACGGAAAGAGAACTACAGTAACTCTGAAAACCTTTCCCCCCTCAGCAGCTACTTGTTTACTGCTAATAATTTCTCTCTCTCTTGCTTGCTACATGTTTTAATGAATCATTTCATATTTAATATGACTGCATGCTATATTGAATAATTATAATATTGTCAATATCCTGTTGCTGTTATAATTACATTTTAAATTGTATTTAAATTAACATTGTGAATGTCACAATGAATGAGTTTTCTGAAGACTGTGGCAATAGGGCTGAGTATTTGAGTAGAGACATTATAATAGCATCTATTATTTTAAACTGCATAAATGCTGACACAGGTGAGAAGTTTAATTAATTTCAAACTACTGGTTTCAATGAATTTGATTCAAACCCTGCTTCAGAATCTTATTTGCATCCTTAATCAATAAATAAATAAATGAAAGATGGGATGTCATGTGGTATTTTACATGTTTTCAATTGCGGCTGTATGTGTATATTTACTGATTTTGTTTTTATTATTATTATTTTATTGTTTTTATGGTTTGTTTATAATGCATTGATATTTGCATGTCTTTGATTATATTAGATTACTATTTTTTTTTTTTTTACACTGAATTTTGCATCTTGGTTTAAAAATTTTGCATCTTTATGATCTTGAGCGGCTGTGGTTTGTCAAAACAGCCCAAAATTGGGTCATAGAATCCACTTTTTCTTTCATATGCTTGTCTGAAAGCCAGAAGACACATAAGAAGCAAACTTTCTCCTCATTTACTTCTAATAATCTAACAAATAAACAAGATGCAGAGTAGCTAGAGGACTACTCTGCTATATTTTCTTGACGGTGAAACATTTTTGGCATGTTGCTTTGAAGGATGTTAGGCTTGACATTAAATGAAATATAAATTCCAAATAAACTTTCCAAGTGGTCTTACTCTTAACCAACTTAGTCTACTTTCTATAGTATACTTTCCATATTGTGTGTATATTTATATACTGCGCATGAGTTGGAATGAAAAATGAGAACATGCTGCTCTTCATACTGTCCCTGCAGAGACTCTTGTTTACTTGTGTAAGTGTGTTTGCTCACAGTTGTTTGTAGTATCAACACCCACATCCATACATGTCTAAGCAGGCTAATGCCGCTTTAAATAGTGGAAGAGCACTGGAGCCTGCATACATCACAAAGTTAACTCAGAGCTGAGAAACCCATTTACTAGAGAACTCGATTCAACCCAGATGCACTTCAAAGGCTTTGCTGTTCTCTTTCTGATTTCCACACTGTTGATAAGCACTTGGCTCATTTAAAAGTTTCAATCTTGCATTTCAATTGTCAAAATGTTAATGGCATTTGAGCCCGTTCTCTACAAGGACATATTTGTCATTAAAAAAGGGTGAAGTTATTGATGTTTGCAAAGGACAGACCACATTATGTCTATTTAAACTGAGTTTCTGATTGAATTTAATTCCTGGAAGGCTCCTTGGGTGTCCTGGAAAGGTGGAAAATTAATTGCTCTGTATTGATATTTCTTCCTATAATGATCTCTATCTCTCCTCTCCTCTTTACAGTATGAATTTAAAGTGAAGAATATCAAAAAGAAGAAAGTCAACATTATCGTGTCCGTGGACGGGGTGAAAGTAGCGCTGCGGAAAAAGAAAAAGGTAAGTTTCTGTTAATTTATTAGTTATATAATATGCATAATTTAGGTTTGAAGGGTTAGGCTATATTCATTAATTAATTTATTCATTCATTCATATTTATATATATATATAATTCATTTATATTTTATTTATTCGTTCATTTTAATTATTTCTAAGACAGTGGTATAGTGACAATTAACAACAACAACACAAAGATACTACAAATTTAAATCTATAATTCAGTTATTACAGACAAATACTTTTGCTATACAAAGTATATTGTTTGCAATACTTTTAACTGAATGTTGAAGGCACAATATGTAAGATTTTCGGATTAAAATATCCAAAAAACACTAGAACAGTATCGTATATTTTGTTGACTTATATACTTACATTCTCCAAAACGTTTCCAAGAATGTTTAGAACCAGAGAAATAAGAAATTTTAACCAGGACACAGACCGTGTCTGTGCGTCGCCTATCAATGACATCATACCTGCGTTACCCTCGGTTTATTTTGTAGAAACCATGGAAACACCAAAGACGCTTTAATATATTATACGTTTTATTACACAAAGGAACAATTGCTTGGATACATTTATAGACAGAAAACGAATCATTGTTATATAGCTCAACATGTTTAGTCTTATTGTTTGAATCTCGTTTTCTTGATTATATTAATATGACATTCTAATATTGATCTAGTTTACTGCAGATTAACAAGTGTCTCATAGCAGCCGCCGAGCGAACGCACAGAGTAACATTATAATATCATTTTCAACACACTGAAATGTATCTAATATGATAAACAGCACTGCTTTACCCCACATATCGTCGCTGCCCGATGAAACTCACGTATGTCCAAAACGGTTACTTTTCAGGAAGTGAAAAAAACACCGTATTTCAAAAGCAGTTTAATGTAGCATTGTCATACTTGGTACGGCATCTTTACATGTAACCATATTCTTGCCAATGTAATGATATAATCCACATTTGACCAAAATTGAGTTTAAATGGACATACGTGCATATTTTACAGTAACGGTGGTCGATACGCGTTCTTCAGATCATTAATTAGAATGGCCAAGTCGCGTTTCATATTGACAGATGAATACTCAATATTCATCTATTGCTCAGTTTATTAAATAGCCTACGTCTTAGTTTATTAAATACGCTTAGTTTATTTAATATTAATTAACTTTCGTCAGCCAGGTTCACAAATATAAAAATAAATAAAAATATTCTGTGACAATTACTTCGTCTAGACCATTTACCGATAAATAATAGTTGTGAATATATAATAAACTTGAGAACAGTTGTCAAAAAACAAACGTTTGCTGATACTTTACCTCACAGTGTTATTCGGCTATCCAGTGCTGAGCTTCGATGAAACTTCACGAGACCGGCGAGATGCTTCCACAGGGCGGGAGATATGCGGCGTGATTGACAGCTTTGGCACCAAATGGATATACGTGAAAATCAGATGACATGATTTCACAACTTTTCATTGGCCATTTAGATTATGTGAAGCATACTGTATACGGAAATGAACCTGGACATTCAATCCGTCGAAAAATCTCAAAATCGGCAAAATGGACATACGTGGTTTTCATCGGACAGCGACGATATGCTTGACTGGAAGAAGCTGCTTAATAAAAGTTCCGCTGCTCTCGAGGCGTGTCGCGCTCGTCTCTCATTAGCAATCGCTCCACAGCACTCGGCCCTGCTTTGCTTTATACTACAGTAACGTTAATAATCTTACCCATGAACATGATTTGTGCCCGAGTCCCATCCCGATTCTTTTCCCCTGGCTGTGAGGTGAAGACGACATCTCCCATATTCCGCGCTCAATCTCGGCGTCATCAAGCTACGCCTTTGTTTTGAATAGACGACCTCTAGTGGTGAAAAATTACATAGTGTGCCTTTAATGCAGGGTGAGGCACATGAAATGCTCCAGGATGCAAAATGCTAGAGGCTATGGAGTCTTTGCAATGATCTATAATTGTTTTTTTTAGAATGAAATGGTGTGCTATAAATTGTGTTATTGGGCTGTGTAGTAGAAATGCAAGTGTTAACTTCCAATGTGAACATATTACATAACACATCCAGAGGCAACTTTATTCAATGTCAGGTTGCTATGGGTGGATTGCTTAGATTCTACCTCCTTTTTTAGTAACAACAACTTTCTGCAGGTCATAATTTAGATGGGGATGAAGGTAGCAATCTCATGTAAGCTTCAAGCATCTTTAAGCTTAAAGACTGAGGGTTTGATCCTGGAGTTTTTGAGATCAGATGAGAATAACACGCATAACAGTCCTGCTTTGCTGTGTTCACCCTATGGCAAGACACTTTGCCTTAAGCAGGTTTCCGGGATGGTTTTGTCCTTTAGCAAGATGCTGAGCTCAAAGTTAATGGGTACAGTCAGTCCCTGCAATTTCTGCATCTTAAGTTGCCTTGTGCTGTTCATTTAAACATAAAGTATTGATTTGCACAGGTGCTTTATCTCTTGGTTTAATTTAGAGCTGGAACTTAAATGAGAAAATTGATAGAGCAAGTTTCTGCCTCGGATATATTATCATACATTAAAGCTTGGCTTGTGGTGTACTGAAATGATCACTTTGATTTCCTGCAGAAAAAAGAATGGACCTGGGATGAAAGCAAGATGATGGTGATGCAAGACCCAATATACAGGTGCGGAGCTTAATAAAATATCTCTTTCATTTTAACAGCATCCACCACTTGACCAATGTAGCTGTCAGTCCTGAGAGTAAGTGAGTAATACCTTGTGTCAGCTCTCAACTGGAGCTCTTTCAGTGAGAAAGGAGAATAAAATGATTGTCATGTTTACCCTTAAACTGTGCTCCTAAATAAATCCCTCTCACAATCACAATGGCAGTGTTTGCACAGTCAGTGTTTAAGATTGACAACCATTTTACTATCAAGTGTGACTCTCAGATTGTCTATACAACAGACTGTTATGATCAAATTATGTCTAAATGGATGGGTAACCGAAGTCAGTCTCCTTTTCTCTAACTTGAGAGGAATGCCCATATTAATAGTAGAGATGTTTGGCTGTTTTTGCATTATTATTATTATTTTTATAAATTTTTAAATTGTTTATTGAAGTACAGATCTGTTAGACAGACATTTTTGACTATTCCCCCATCACCAACCCCAACCCCCCCACGTTTTGTACCATAATTACATTACAAAGTAGTTTTCTTCGTCTTGATTTAAAAGGGTTTTGTTTTTTTCAAGACACTTTCATTGCTTTCAATCTCTCATATGTGTCAAAAACTGTTCATTTGGGTTTTAGCTTTTTTTTGCTTGATTTCCCTCCTCTGCCCAGGCAACATTTAACAGGAAATTTAGCTTGCTCTACAACCATATATCACCGCTTTTTTCTTTTATTTCATAACCTGAGAGAGTTGAAAGCTTTAACTCTAGACATAGACCACAAGAAAATTACCCACAAAGCAAGCCAAACTCTCTCACTAAATTTAATTGTCTCTACTGTTAATATAAGTGAGTCACTTTAGCTACAAAATGTTCTTGTCACTCTCTTTCGTGACTGAATTGTTTAAGCACTCCAAACAGGACTGAAAATAGTTTTTTGCTGCTGTGTGAATGTAGCCAATGGGATTTTTACTGTTACTAATGTTTTTGTTTTTTTTCCTCAGTCTAATTCTCCATTTAATTCAAACTAGTTTGCAAAAACCTGTCACATTGCACTGATGCATCATTCTTAAAGTCTGTAGTTACCTTTGGCATTTCTCCACATGATGAGACTTGCTGTGACTGGCTCTCAAATGTCACACACTGTTAATGTGCTACATTTCAGATAATAAAGAACCAAATGACACGCGTAGTCGGAGCGGCATACAGTATGTGACTTTCTGCTTCATAGGTTTGTGAAAAGGCTTTAGTTACTGACCAGAACAATTAAATAAATGAGACCGACAGATTTAATTGCACTCTGTTTCATTTAAGTAATTAGACAGTGGGAGGCTCAATTAACACCAGATTAGTATTTTGAGTATGCAAATTTGGACTTCCAGTGTTTTGCAGATTGGAAAATTCAATGTACATTGCACATCTCATCTCGTTGTATTGCAGTGTATTGAACGCAGTCTTATAAGTATATATGTTGGAGTTACTCAAGGCGAATCTAAGTGAATTTGCAGAGCAGATCAGTGTGCGTACTGTTTGCTGACTGTGTCTGTCAAAGCCTGGATAATGAGATTTTGTGGTTAGATTTCAAATCTCTAGATTAGTCAAAAGAAAGCAGCAGTCTGAACCCTTGTGGTGACTGTCATGCTGTTGGGACTGCAGACAAGGTCATTGTTACCTTACAGCCATTTCACACACAGCCACTGACTGTGTTCCTCTAAGCTTTGCCGAGGAGAATGCAGGACCCAATTTACCAGTCGCTGACAGACTTAATGAAAAATGAGAGGACTACCGCGCTATGTCATCAGTATTAATCTTCACTTGCACTTATGCCCTGATACTAAGCACCAGGATGATCCAGAGCTGCCAGGGAACAACTGCATTGTCACAAAAACATCTACCAGTGATAACTGCAGGACAGTCTTCTAAGGCTTAAAGTAAAAAAGTGACAGGGACCATGTTATAATGCTCTAAACAGCTTCAAACCCCGCTGGTTCATAGTCCATGACCTGATAGCCGAGATTCAATCTTTTCCTTGTATCCACAATAGCAGCCACCTGGAATACGAGTATTTTATCTAGGATTCAGTTGTTCCATGTGACTCAAGGGCATTCTGTGAAATACGGTCGGGTTGTTGTGTCTGTAAATGGCATAGATGTACAGAGTATAAAAAGTACATCTATTGGGGGCAGTCGTGGCCTAATGGATAGAGAGTCGGACTTGTAACCCAAAGGTCATGGGTTCGAGTCTCAGGTCCGGCAGGGATTGTTGGTGAGGGGAGTGAATATCCAGTGCTCTCTCCACCCTCAATACCATGACTGAGGTGAGACCCTTGAGCAAGGCACCGTACCCCCATCTGCTCCCCGGGCGCCGCAGCAATGGCTGCCCACTGCTCCGGGTGTGTGTTCACTGCTGTGTGTGTGTGCACTTGGATGGGTTAAATGCAGAGCACAAATTCCGAGTATGGGTCACCATACTTGGCCACATGTCACATGTCACATAAAGAAATTGTTTTGCTCTGGTTCTTTCATGAGTTTGGGTTGGGAGCAATTTGAGAAATTTATGATTTACAAGCAGCTATGAAAGTATAGGCTACTAATGAAAGAAGCTTTTAATAGCCACAAAGAATTTTGAGTTTTTTGCATTTGTTGGGTATGTAGTTTAAGATCTTTGTATACTGTATGTAGGTAGTGAATATTTCCATTTAAAAATTTTTAGACAATTTTGTATAAATAAATGCTCACCAGTAAAAAAAAAATAGCATATTTAATATTCAGATTTTCTTAGTATTTTTAAAAATACTTTTTATTGTGTTTGTTTGTGTATACATATATTTGCATATGTATAAACTTTTTTGGTCAGTAATACTTTTTTTTTTTTTTAAAGGGGTGGTTGATTATGATTTAACTTTTTTAACTTTAGTTAGTGTGTAATGTTGCTGTTTGAGCATAAACAATGTTTGCAAAGTTACGACGCTCAAAGTTCAATGCAAAGGGAGATTTTTTCTTTTAAAGAATTCTCTGTTTAAAGACTACAACAAGCGGCTGGTTGGGACTACAACGAGCTTCTTCCCGGGTTAGTGACATCACTAACCCTAAAATTTTACATAAACCCTGCCCCCGAGAACACGCAACAAAAAGGGTGAGGCCATGTTTGGCTGCTTTAAAGAAGAGGAAGAGTTGTTGTAGTAAAGTGGTGTTACCATGCCGTCATTTTACACTGGATTGCTTCACAAACGAGGGTCAATTCAACAGTGGATTTGCACAAAAGTTTAACATGACGGCACATGCTAGTCAATGAATTGAATCAACTCCACAGCAACTACATAAATTTGTCCACTAACCATTCAGAAACGTCCAGTTGCATTCTAAACGTTTTAACTTCTTCCTGAGTCTCTCCATCAGTGTCCGACTCCAGTTTGAACAAGGTAAGGCTGAACACCGTTACTGACAATCGTCATTTTGGCTGTGTGAGATTCTCCAGCTGCTTTGTTGTTCAGCAACTGAAGCGTGAACTGTTAAAGCTCCCCACTCTCTTCTGAAATATGGGCCAGGAGCAGCAGCTCATTTGCATTTAAAGGGACACACAAAAACAGTGTGTTTTGCTCACAACCAAATAGGGGGAAATTTGACAAGCACTAATAACTGATCTGTGGGGTATTTTGAGCTGAAACTTCACAATCACATTCTGGGGACACCAGAGACTTACTATTACATCTTGTAAAAGGGCAGGTCCCCTTTAAAGAAAATACATTTAATCAGGACACATTAAATTGAGCAAAAGTACATTTTATAATGTTACAATTAAATTCTATTGATAATAAAAAAGCACCTTTCTTGAGCACCAAATCAGCATCTAAAGTATTGTGTGACACTGAAGAAGCTTCAGTTTTACCATCACAGGAGACTAATAGAGAGACGATAGAGACTTCTTTCAAAAACTTTAAAAAATCATACCTACCCCAAACATTTTAACAGTAATGTTTTGTCTATTGTACTTCACTTTACAAATTTGCCTCCACAGTTTCTTTGTACACTGTTACACTAAATGCAAATGTTACATTGCAGCTCCCAATTTTCAGTGATAAAACTTTGGTCGCACATTTTTATTTATTTTCTATCTTGATTATTAGTGCATACCAGCTTCTTACAGTGCGACTTTGATGTTATGTCGCTTTCAAAATCATATACTTTTTGCTGCTGCATTCACATACTTTGAAACAAATCCAGAAGTAATCTTTAGTATTAAAGTCTGCTTACTACTGAGCAGATGTTCATTATCAGTCTTGAATATTAAGGCATGCAATAATTTTGTTCATCAACTTTTTATCTTTCCTGGATCACAGTGTTGGGATCAGTCCAAAGCAGTGGCCAACATATACATCAGCACTGCTGCAAAAGCCCCCAGAATGCTTCATCTCCCAGGCAACATGTGAGCGCAGCGTCCCCATTAGAAATGAAAAGCTTTCTCAGTCGTCCTTGCTCAAGGGTATGTGTGTGATCACATGTGTGTTTGTTTTCTGTTTGTGTGTTGAGGGCACACAAACCATTAGTGGTGTTTTTTATGAATACACTCCCATTAGTGCTGGAGTATCCACTGCAAGCAGCCGATATTACATGACTCCATGATTATAACTAACTCAATCATGATGGATATCTCTGGGCATCTTCATGTTTATGCAAGTTTTCTTTTTGTGACATTACTCCCAAATTCATCTCTCTCGTACTACAGATCGCTCGTACTCACTCTTATTGTGTAAAAATATTTTATTTTGGGAGATGTTTGGTGGTATAGATGTGATCATTCATCCAGATCCTCAATTTCCCTTTACCAGTATCATCAATGAAATACTTCGCACAATCCCAGTAAGAGGCGGAATACATTACAGTATGTACTAGGCGAAAAGCATGTAATCTCAGGATGATAAATAATGAGTTGCTGGTTTTTGTACCTACAGGCTCTGATCAATGTGTTTATGAGTCTACCGCATTGAAGTGTACACCTAATCCATACAGTGTGTGACTGATTGCCGTCTGAAAGAATAGACCAGCATGTGAATCAAGCCACCCATCTTAATTGTAAATCTGATCAGAACAACACACGGACTACATTCACTGTTTGTATAGCAAACCTGCAGGGCTGCAATGACAGCTGACTGCCAGTGGCAGGTTTTAATACTTCCTGGTGCATTGAAGAGTTGAATTAAAATGTAACTTTCAGTTTATCTTGCTGTAGAATGACAGGACTTTAAATGATGTCAAGGTTTGAGTCCTAAATGCATTTCTTGGGAATGTTTGTTGTCAGAAGGAAATTTCATATTTTGCTCCATGTATAATTTAAAGGAACACTCCACTTTTTTTGAAAATATGCTCATTTTCCAACTCTCCTAGAGTTACCGTTTTCGAATCCATTCAGCCGATCTCCGGGTCTGGCGGTACCACTTTTAGCATAGCTTAGCATAGTTCATTGAATCTGATTAGACCGTTAGCATCTCGCAAAAAAATGACCAAAGAGTTTCTATATTTTTCCTATTTAAAACTTGACTCTTCTGTAGTTAGGTTGTGTAGTAAGACTGACGGAAAATGAAAAGTTGCGATTTTCTAGGCTGATATGGCTAGGAACTATATTCTCATTCCGGCGTAATAATCAAGGAACTTTGCTGCCGTACCGTACAGGCGCAATGATATTACGCAGCATCTCTCACAAATGTCTCCATGGTACGGCAGCAAAGTTCCTTGATTATTACGCCGGAATGAGAGTATAGTTCCTAGCCATATCAGCCTAGAAAATCGCAACTTTTCATTGCACAATATATAAAATGTTTGGATTAAAATATCCAAAAACCACTAGAACCGTGTTATATATTTTGTTTACTTGTGTACTTGCATTATCCCAAATGTTTCCAAGAATGTTTGAATCCAGAGAAATAACCAATTTTAACCAGGACACGGACCATGTCCGTGCGTCGCCTATCAATAACATCATACCCACATTATCCTCGATTTTATTTTGTAGAAACCTTGGAAACACCAAAGAGGCTGTAATATATTATGTGTTTTATTAGACCGGTGAGCAACTGTTTGGATACATTCATTGACAGAAAACTAATCATGTTATATAGCTCAACACAGTAAGTCGTATTGTTTAAATCTTGTTTTCTTGATTTACAGCTATTAAAGCATGTGTTTACAGCATGTTTTACCATGCCTAATATCGATCTAGCTTACTGCAGTGTGCAAAAAGTGTCTCATAGCAGCCATCGAGCGAATGCACAGAGTAGCATTATAACAACTTTCAACACACAAATGTATCTAATATGATAAAACAGCGCTGCGTTACCCTATATACTCATGGAAGAAGTGGCATAATAAAAGCTCCACTGCTCTCGAGCCGTGTCGCGCTCGTCTCTCATTAGCAATCGCTCTAGTGGCCTCATTCCGCTCCAACGGTTTTTTAGCCAAACCCTGCTTCATTCAGTAATGTTAATCTTTAATACATTAGCTCATCCATGAATATGATTTCTGCCCGAGTCTTGTCGGATTCTTTTTCACCGGCTGTAGATGTGAAGAAAACACCTCCCATGATTCTGCAAAATCAAGGCATCATCAAGCTACACCTTTGTTTTGAATAAGCAACCTCTAGAGGTGAAAACTACATAGTGTGCCTTTAACATCAAACTTAAAACCATTGTTTGCTTCTATATTACCCGTCTAGTTGAAATATGTGTCTCTGTGTATTTGGATAAAATGCTCCATTTAATATAATGTGATCATGTGTAGGGGTGTTGAAATGAATCGTTGCATCGATGCATCGCGATGCGGACGATTCTTCATCGACATATACGCGTGTCAGTCATGCGAGTTTAAAATGGTGCAAGGAGGCCAAACACAGACGCGAATATTAAAAAATGCACCTACAAATTTTAAATCTGAGATCTGGGTACATTTTAGTTTTTATGAACGAATTGGTAGGCACAACGAGCTGGACAAGACACATGCGGTGTGTAAAATCTGTCACGCTGAAATAAAAAATGTTGGGAATACGACTAACTTAAGAAATCATGTGCAGAAAGTTTTTGTTTTGAAGACTGTACTATTTATTTTGGGTTATAAATTAATTTTTATACATTTGTTAACATTTAAATACTTTTTGAAGTAGTACACTGCACTTTAAATGCATTCAGTACTAGACAGTTTCATGTGCCTTTAGTATTTATTTACTAGTGTTCACTTACTACTAGTGTTCATTTACTAGTGTATTTACTCTGTTCAGACTTAAGTTTTATTTGAAGCAATTCACACCCCTAATCATGTGACACAATATTATATTATTATATTATATTAAAAGGATTCACAAATTATTATCGATGTTAAAAAGATTGTTGTGAACACCATTATTGTTTTATTTATTTAAGGATTCTTTAAGAAATATAAAGTTCAAAAACAGCATTTATTTGAAATTGGAAGTTTTTCGTACCATTATAAATGTATTTACTATCACTTTTAAATGTAATGTATCCTTGCTGAATAAAAATATTAATTCAATTTTTTTTAATATAATTATTATTTTATTTTTGAAAGTTAATGATGAGTGTTGACTGTATGCAAGTACAGTACAAAAAACAATTAAACAATTTAAAAAAAAAAATTCTCTGATCTGTATTGTAGAATTTAGGAATAATCCAATTTGCTTAAAGGTAATATGCTTCAAGCGAAATGAATGTGACGTCATTTTGAACAAAATCAGGCCAAAACGAACTTCATTTGAAATTTGTTTTGGGAGTTCGAAACAGCTTGCCAAAGCGAACTTTCCAGAAAAGTTTGCTTCGGCTGTTAAACACCTTTGTACTACCATTGGTCCCTGGCTATTATGTAATAGGTAGGTGTGTGTGGAGGCTCCACCTTCTTTCAAATGGAAATCTTTTTCGCTTAATTTCTCCTGTTCAGTCCGTGTAGGTCAGATATCCGCAAGTGAAAACATGAACACGTTTGACAACTGCTTTATAGAGAAAATGAAGTTGTACTTCTGATGAAACAAGACACTGACACTGTTTTTCATGTTTAATACGGTAAAGCTGCTTGATTTTAAGCAATCTATTGTATAAAGTGCTATATAAATAAACGTGACGTGACTTTACTAGAATGTCGAATTGCAGAGCTTGTGCAAACAAACATATCCACGTTGCTATTATCCAATGTTTTTCTTATGCTTTATTAAAATGCTTGTTGTTTTCTCAATTTTATTGTGTTTTTGTTATTGAGAGGAAAGCCGCTTTAAGCAGTGTGGGCGACGTCAGATGTTTGATAACACGTCAGATGTTTACTAACAGTATATCGCTGCTCACGTATTTCGAACTTCGTTTTACCCCTAATTGAAGAACAAAAAAGAACTTCGCCGTGAGGGCCTTAACACTTACTTTGTAAAACAGCCCTATGGAATAACCCTCACGGTCCTAAAACGCACACTCGGCCACAAATCCTGCCTCTGTATTCACACCCCATTGAAGCCTGCATTGGGCTCATGCGTTAAGGGAGCATTTTCAGAATGCAGACCACCAAAGTAGTTTATTCCTCAGATTCTCTCACTGTAGTGTCGGCTAAAACAGACCATGGAAATTCAAAAGAGCTTATTCTAAATGCCATCTCATGCCTTAATAATACTTATTTTATTAGCTTCTCATTCTCATGTTGTGCACCGTAATTGGGTGGGTGTTGGAGAAAAGCTTATATAAGCCATACCTCTGCTGATTGACTGTTACAAAGCATAGACTATTCCTTTTTGTTCCTTTGAGTGTTACTGTGGTGATTGCAGTTTCACTTAATTGTTTGCTTAATGTAATGTCCCCCACACATTAAGGCAAGGCAAGGCAATTTTATTTGTATAGCACATTTCATACACAATGGTAATTCAAAGTGCTTCACATAAAGAAGAATAATAAAAATAGAACATAAGGAATAGAAATAACAGTAAAAAAGATGATACATAAAAGATATAAAATACATTAGAAATGAAATAAAAACAGGAAAAGACAGAATTTTGCTATCTGGATAGCAATACTAAAGTGTCATTAACCTGATTAAACAATCTTTCAAAGTTTTTGTTCAGTTCTAAGTTCACCAGTTATTAACATCCGTTAGGGGTCATCTGATGACAGCTGTCAGACAGACAGTCAATTACACCTGGTACTGACACGCATCTCAAATGCAATCACTTGTGATCAGGTTTCGAGGGGAGGGCCCTTAGGACAGTGGTTGATTGACAGGTGGGCAGGCGGTCAAGTCTGACATTCATCAGGACGGCTTTGCATTAATGCTGCAAATTGTGTGATATTTGATATGTGTGTTTCTATTTAAATGTATATGTGGTTTCAATTATTGGATCCGTTTGGACCCAGTTTACAGCTGTACTTAGTGCTTGTGATCTGATCACTGTGTAAAAAAATCTGACTGTATCTTAAAAACCATTTGCCCAGTGGTTTGTATTTGTGTGAGTCACTAGGGAAAGGGTGTGAAGAGCAGGTTACGGTTAGTGGCAGTTTGTTTTAAGTGTAAATGTAGTAATTAGGCAACGTTTCACGTCACACACTTTTGTGTGTGCTAGTGAAATTCATGTTATTTCATTTTTAGTAACACGGACACATGGCTTTGGCTCGTAAATGTTTTTCAGAGCACACCCTGATAAGTTATATTATCCAAATTGTTTCCTACAACCAATGAAACCTTTGATCATGCTAGTCAGTCAGTGCAGGCAAAAGTAAGTTGCAACTGTAACTTTAGTTCAAAGAGATACAATTTCTATTGTTGTTCTCCTTTATTTGCATTTTCTGTTTTGCTGAAGTAGCAGCATTTGCATTTTTAATTTGATGTTATGTATGTGTTTTCCACTTGTTTATTACTGGTAACTATCAAAAGTTAGCAAGGACACTTTAGTATTGATCAAAAGTGAGTAAATACATTTATGCTACAAATACTTTCTATAATTCAATAAAATAATTCAATTAATTTCTGTTATTCTATTAAATGCTGTTCTTTTGAACTTTCAAAGAATCCTGAGAAAAATGTATCCCAAAAATATTAAGCAGCACAACTCATGATATGTTTCTTGAGCAATTAATCAGCATATTAGAATGATTTCTGAAGGATCGTGAGACACTGAAGACTGAGTAAAACTTTACAATTTAAAGTTGTACAAAAAAATATGCAAATCGATGAAGCTTCAATCTTTAATTGAAATCTGTATAATGTGCGAAGTTGCCATATTACTTGGCAACTGTGCACAGTTATTTAAGCTAATGAACTAAATTACTTGGCAGAGAAATTGTTTATTTTGATTCTTCTTATTAATTTGCTTATTCATTGAACATTGGTTTGTTATATGAACAATAAGCCAGTCAGTTCCATGTGTTACAGTGATTCTTCTATGTTGTGTCCCCTCTAACCATGGTGAAGTGTAACACTGTTGTGTTGTCTTTTTAACAGGTCTGTCAAGACTGACATCCATTTTCCTGTTATGGTAGTATAATATGTACATATGTAAATGTATACTCACAGCAAGTGTACATAAAGTAAAATGTGTCTGCAACCTGGCAGGAACTGCGAGTAGCTTTCTGTTTAAGTTCTGTACAGAGATGCATAACCCAGCATGAGCTGTTGAAGAGTCAGCAATGTACATTTCCCAAAAGCTTTCTTTTATTTAGTTCACTTTCCTCAGATTTTTTTCTAAACCGTTCTACCCTTTATCAGTTAAGTGTGCTAGAAAGATTGTAAGCTCTTCTGGGAAATCTTTCCATACTGACACAAGGGTCTAGTTGTCTGTGTCTTATTAAAGTTCTGACTTGTTTCCATCTAGACGTTGATCATTTAATCATTTCCTTCAGTGATTCCTGCCACTTCTCAAACTTTCTGTAACTAGAAAAGTTTAGACAATGCACATCATTGCATTGCTGCAATGATGTGCATAACAAATGAGGTCACTTAGCTTTTTTGGGGGGGTTCACCTCAAAACTGCCCTTTTCCCCGCCCTTTTTAGTAGTTTTTTTTTTTGTAACACAGATTTCCAATGAATATTCAGTGTTACACACAAAGTACTACATAACTTTATTAGTTAAAATTTTTAATAGTTTTTTGATATAATTGTTTTTTACAACTTTATTTTTAAGCTTTTTTTTTTTTCAAGAGTTTAAGGTGGAATTTATACAACACTGTTTTCAACTAAAAACTGAAACTTTTTATGGGTTTTGGACGTTTATTTACACGACAACAGCGTTTTGGGAGCCTGAAAATGCAAACTTTTGAAAACGGGATTCAAAGTTCAAAGTGAAACACTGATGTCTACGGAAGCGATCAAATCCCCTTTTGAAAGTAACATGGCACTTAAAAAAAAAAAGTTTGTATCAATTATATTGTTACTCCACCAGCACCAGTATTTGTTATTGAATCATTCATTGAAGAGACTCATTCATAAACGCTGATTCATCCAGTAATGAAACAAGTGAAGTATTTGAGTGAGTCATTGAATCATTCATTCAAACCATTTTTTAAAATTATTTAAATAATTAATTCAGATTGATTTAAACAATTTAAATAGACTGCAGCAATTAACATTTTGTCAGAACCTCTAGTAAATTACGTTACTTTGTTTAATTGACTGTTCAGAATCGTGGGAGAATCGTGATCTCTTTTTGAAGCAGAAAGAGATCACAAAAGATTCTTAATTTATCAAGAATTATGCAGCTCTACTTTGAACAATGTTTTTTTCCTTACTAGATGGCGGCATTTATCAGTAAACCTGTTATGTTGATTGATTGAGTGTAAGAGTGTGAATATCTGCAAAAATACTGCAAGGATAATTTTGTGGCTAGTATTTTTTCACACAAAAACGTAGTGAATGGCATTATTAAGTTTGAATTGCAGATGTCTCTTGCGGGATGACCTTGGTGCTCTTCAAACCTCTGAACTTATTCAGCAGACATTTTCATCAGCAGAGTGATCAAGGGAAGGCCAACAGGAAAACTGCTGACACACTGGCTGATTAGAATTGATACTGGATGGCATAGTTTTTGCCACGCGATGCTTCTCTTACCATTGATGCAAGTGACTTGGCTTTAGCACTGCAACATATTGAGGAATGTTATTGCTAATAAAAATGTAGTTTAATTTAAAGTTGTATAAGATCCATTCCATATTGCTCTATTTTGGCATACTTATTATTCCTTGCTAAGAAAGCTTGCTTTTTGGATATGTCCTGCCAGCTAATCATGTAAGAAAAGTCCTGAATTGTATGTGTTTCTTGTGGAAAATCACAGATGAATGCTATCAATTTATGTGCCAGACGGATACGTAATTTCCTCAGCTCTATACCCGTGCTTCCATTTGCGTAAACCTCATCGCAAAGCACATTTAGCTTGTAGCGCTGCATCCGATATTCCATGAATACATAAAAGGTCCACCACATTGGTCTTCTAAATGAGCCACCGGAGGCCATGCGGGGTGTGAGGTGTGTGGCTGATTAAGTGTGCCGAGCACGTCATCTGTTTGTGTTTGATTACTGTCGGAATGCTCTGAATGGCTGTTGATAAAGCAGAAGCGGAGGCAGATATGCCCTCAGCAAGGCTTATTGCATAGACAGAGGGTTGTCTACTTTCCTCTCTTTAGTGTTAAACTCAATTTGGACTTTTGGAAAGTTGTAAGCTATAACTTTTTAGTGGAGGGCATCCCTGAGAACCCAGCGTACACCTCCAGAACATACGAATGTGAGACTAGGCTGTTTTAAGCCTAACCTGGAGGGATGCACATAAAACTTCCCAATATTCCACACAGTTTGATCCTTAGCCAACCTTGAAGTGGTTTAACTGAGCTGCTCATACAGTATATGCGGTTGCCTGCATCATCTTCACTTTGGTGAATTCAGTAAGTGTAAGTTGAACTTTGGAAAAGCGCCTCAAGCTCAATGTATCTGAGGCTTGAGGTTGTCATTTTGTTTGCGTAGTAACTTTTGTTGCATTTGGAATGTATGCACTTAGTAAGTATGAACTTTTTACATAATGCCAAAATTTGTTTTTGAGTTAACATACAGTGGTGTCCTAAAGTCTGAGACCAAATTGAATTTTTGTTTTTTTATTTAAATATAAACATTGTATTTATTTATGTATATATTTTGTTGATCAAATTATACAAGTTGTGAATTAAAATTAGATAGATGGCAAACTATCTGAGACAGAAATATTTAAGATTCTGCATTTTTTCTAGATCACTAATCAAATAAGCAACGTTTTATTTTTCAATTTAAAATTGTGCTCATTTTTATGGCGATAAATACTATTTATTTATTTATATGATCCAAACTCTAGCTCGACCCAACCATTGGAGTCCCTCCTTTTACTTTCATCTGCATATCTTTTTACTGTTGTTTTGCTTGAAGTGGGTGACAACATTTGTCTTAGGAAGGAGACAGTTGTGTGTGCTTGCAGATTTCCAAGAGCAGAGAGACCAGAGAGAGGTCTCATTAGACGTGTCAGTGGGAGCTCAGAGGAATAGATGGATGGCTGTTAATTATTGACCCGCTTGGCAGCTTACGACACTGAGATTAAGATTCTTCTCGCCTTTCTCTCTTTACTGCCCTGTCAACTGTGCACCAGACACATCCATTCAGAGTCCGTCAAAGCTGCTAAAGGAAATACAAAAGTGATCACTGTACAAATTCATCTATTCCTCTTAAATAATGGACATTTAAAGGTGATATGTGTTTGTAATCTACATTGAACAGGCTTCTTGATAAAATCAGGACAGTTCAGTTATTTACATGCTGTGTCTCACTCCCCAACAGAGGTTCAGTCCGGTTGGTATTTGTTTTAATAATTGGTCTGTGTTTTAGTTTGGTTGATTGATTGTAGCTATTATTTTCATAATTGAAGTTACTGACAAAAATGTTTGTTGACAGATTTGGTCAATCAAAGGAATAAATTGCCTCTTTTATTTCATTTTATTATTAATTTTAATTTTATTCACGCAAAGATGAAACTGAATGAAACTCCATAATTAAAGTATTATAAGTCAAAAATACTGTTGATTAAAATATGATGAGATAAAAAACATGGCAGTATATAAAAAAAATTCTAAGAAATTGTTGAAAATTTGTTCTTTATAGTTTTACCCACTTTTGTCAGTTTGCAGATTATTGCTAGCTATTGTTTATTTCATTTTAAAAAAAAATGTTGGCTGATTTTTGTCTATTGCATTTTGCAGTTTTCGTCAAAAAAGGGGCTAGAATAAATATGTTGTGGTGAAATATTGACTAAATTTAAAACATTTTTGTCAAAAAACAAGCTTAACTGTCTGAGGTCCGAAAACGCGCCGGCGCGATTTCAGGTTTTTTTTCACATTGCAGCAAAACAGACTTAAAATACTCCGTCATTTCTTGTCATAGAGACATAAGTAATATATCAATTGAAACTATAGAATGTCTTCTTTTATTTGTGTACATTCAGAGTAAAAACACAATGTTGTGCTTTTTGTAAAATAAAGAAAACTAACATGATGCATGATCTGTCGTCTCCCTCTGAACGAAGTCCAATCTGATAGTTCTCAGAAAATGAACTGTAACTTATGAATACTAATGACAAAAAAAAAGACACTTATGTCTAAAGAAACGTTGAAATGTCAGGTTTTAAATCGTGCAAGTCAAATCGAAAACAAACATTCTGTGTTTATGTAATCTGTATGAAAAGAGAGCCATGTCAGAAGTCCGTGATTCAGCTCATTATCCGCTAATGCGGCCACGCCCACGGAGCCAGCGCTATTCAGAGGCAAATTCAGAGGCAATACTTGTATGCATTGTCTCAATCGTGTATTTATTGTCTTGAAAAGTGTTTATTTGGATGTTAAAGCCATGGTTAGCGATCTCTAGAAGACATGCCGTTAGTTACTAGTTCCTTTTCTTCTTTATATGAATTTGTGGCCTAAAGGCATACAGAGCGCCCTCCGGCTGCAAGTATGAATTGAAAACACCAGCGCTCATAGTAATGACAATGAAAATTAAATAAATATAACTCCTCTGTATAGAAAATTGACAAACATATGAGAATCCAATATTTCTCCAAATGTGCATGCTTTTAAACTAAAAGCCTATATTCAGACTCTTTGCATCACAGATGTACATTATATTTTAAAGTATATAATATAAAACCATTATTTTATATTATAATATTTTTCTGTATGTTTCATATACACCATGATGAGCTTGAGACATCACAGAAGTTTTTTTCACAGTCTACCTGACTGAAAGGCCTCATTATTATGCAGCTCATTAGAGCCTCTTTATGCGATTCTTTTGTCTTCTCAGGTGTAAATGACCCATTATTCATGATGATTCACGCCTCCACGCATACTGTGTTTCTTGACAAAAAGTGTCTTGCAAAAACTAAATCAATATATTGTTTTATATGAACAAGTAGGCATTATAATTTTTACAAAATTTTGAAGCAAAAACTCTGGCCTACAACCTCCAAAACGAGAAGTCTTGTGAACACAGATTGAATATATATTTTTGGCCTTATTTCAGTGACTGAAATTTTTAGTTTTTTCAATAACCACGCATAAACGTTATTCCTTCAAAAACACAAACATGTACATACATGTTCCTCACATATTATTGTAGCCTAGTTTATACTGAATACAGTGTAATGACACTTTTTCCATTAATATGTTTATGAACAACTGAAAAAAGCACAAATGTCAGGCATGTCAAAACTTCTCCAGGCCCCAAATCAGCCTCAGACTCCAGAGGGTTAAAGGATTAGTTCACTTTGAAATGAAAATTAGCTAAAGTTCTATTTATGAGGTAATTAACTACATAAGTGTTCATTTTTTAAAGGATTAGTTCACTTTGAAATGAAAATTATCCCAAGCTTTACTTTACTTTAGATATGATTTTCTTCTTTCTGATGAACATAATCACAGAAATATTAATAAATATCCTGACGCATCCTAGCTTTAAAATGGCAGTGATAGGGATCAACGAGTATGAGCTGAAGAAAATGCTTCCATCCACATCCATTTATCATAAATATGTTCTCCACATGGCTCCGGGGGGGTTAATGAAGGCCTTCTGAATTGAAGCGATGTGTGTTTGTGGGGGAAAAAAAAAAGTAACATTTTGAAGTAAAATATGTAGCTTCCACCAGACCGCCTTCCGTATTGAAGTTACGAAAAAAGTGTAAACTGGCGTCACATCAGTTACACTTTTTCCGTAAATTGAATAGGGAAGGCGTAGGATGTAGCTTAAGCTTTGTGAACTGCAAGAGTTTACACTTTCTGCACACGTTGAATCTGGAAGGTGGCTTGTGCGGAGGCTAGATATTTTACTTGTTAAATATGGATATTTTTTTTACACACGCATCGCTTGGATTCAGAAGGCCTTTATTAACACACACAGTTATTAACTGGTCTGGTGTGACTGAAGTGAATGTTTTTGTTCACAACAGATTCAAACTTAGGTCACCCACTGTTGGGGCACATGCAATACACGTCTCTGACCTGTTCTGATGTTTTATGGTGGCCATCTGCTCACCCTATTATCTCCCAGCTTCACGTGTGCCAATGGCACTTCAGTTTTGTTGGATGCAGAAGGGCTATTGCAGTGAATATCAGTCAATAGGTATTTTATTTATGCAATAAAAGGGCCTTTTCTTTTCCCCATGTTTTAGTTATAGGGATAGCAGAGAGAAAACAGGAAATGTTGACAAGAATAGAGGGGAGCAGGATCAGGAAATGACGCAAGTCGGACCTGACCTCTCATCGCCTGCATGGGAAGGTGTTGGAACCTTTTTTTTTTTTTTTACAGTCTATGGTTGGAACTTGCACTAACTGCTAAGACCCCAGCAAGAAAGAAAAAAAAAAAAAACATTTTCAAGTCAGCTAGTGTGTTTAGAGCTGTATGCTGGAAAGGCTTGTCATTGTTATGCTTTCATAATGAAAAGTCTAAATGACTGTGTCAGCACAAGACCTCTTTCCCTCCTTCACTATCAAGAACGCCTTTCTCCCTTTCATTGTTTTACTTTCTCTCATGTGTCTGTAAAACAGCCAAATCTGAAAGACAGTCTAGGCTTAAATTCTCTCATCTGTTTTATAGCACTTGTAAATAGCACAGTAAAAAAAAAACATTTGTGACGATGTTTACCGGTAGTAAATTTGTGAGCTATTGTTTAAAGAAAAATTTTATTTAAAAATTGTGTTTGTTAATTCATAAGTTGATGGGAATTCAGGATAGATGGTGTGTATTACACAGTTCTTCAAAAGCCAGCAGTATGCTGATATTTAACATAAGCCTACAACTTGCTTTCAGCTTCTTCCGTTTCTACATTTCTTGCCATTTATTTCCTGTCACTGCCATTTTATTTTCTCATTCATCTCTTTCATGTATAACAGAGGTCTGCTACATGATCCAAGCATGGCGGGACCCCACAGTTCCAGATTTGGCTCAGGTTTTTGTTATTTGAGGGTGCCATCGGCCATTTGAGTTTAGAATTAAAGAAAAATCCTAAATTAAAAATTATTATTCTAAATACACTCCTGTTCAAGATTTTGGGGTCAGTAAGATCTTTTAAATGTTTTACAACATTTCTCTCATCTAGGCTGCATTTATTTGGTCAAAAATACTGTAAAAAAAAATAAAATGTACAGTAGTTTTACTGTTAAATATTATTGATTTTAAATAGCTGTTTTCTATTATACATTTTTAAATGGAAAAGCATCATTACTCCAGTCTTCAGTGTCACACGATCCTTCAGAAATCAATATGCTGATTTGCTGCTCAAGAAACGTTTCTAATTATCATCAATGTTGAGAACAGTTGTACAGCTTAAACCATGATACATTTTCTTTCTTTGATAGAGAGTTCAACATAACAGCATTTATTTGAACAGTCTTTTCTAACATTTTCAATGTCTTTACTGTCACTCTTGTGTAGTCACATCAGTTTAATGCATCCTTGCTGCATAAAAGTATTAATTTCTTAATAAAAAAATTTTACTGACCCCAGGATTTTGACCCTCAAATGAATATCACTGTATATTAGTGTTGTCAAAAGTACCGACTGCGATACCAAGTCGGTACTGAAACTTTAAAAATGTGATGCTTTTAGCACTGTTGAGCGGATTCGTAAACACCTCTGATTGGCAGTTGTGTTCACGGCTCATCGGATATGTCTGTGATTGGCTACAATGATCAATGCTTCAAAAATTTTTTTTAAATAGACATCAATGTCTTCACCGAGCACTTACACAGATAAAAACTGGAGCATTTGAAAGCAGGCGTCTATCATTGGAGCGATCCGCTGATAGACACGTGCATTCAAACACTTCGCTTCAAACACAACACTTTCAAATTCAAACACTTCTGTGTGCTTTCAAACACTCCCTTGCGTTGATCATTGGAGCCAATCACAGAAATATCTGATGAGCGTGTGAACACAAAGACCAATCAGAGGTGTTTACGAATCCACTCAACAACGCTCAAAGCGTCACATCTTTAAAATGTCAGTACCGAGTCCATCTTGGTATCGCAGTTGGTACTTTTGACAACACTACTGTATGTCTGTTAAATTGTGCCTATTACAACATGATGTGCTACACTTTTGTGGTTTGGATTGGATAGAACTGTTTTAACTACATGAATATTCATGTTCAATATATTCATATCACCTAGTAGATAAAGTAGATAAAGGAATAATGAACCAGCTTTTTGAACCATTATTATTCTAATCTACTGCAATCATGCTATAAAGTGAGCAATTTTACATTCATGAGCTCTTTCTGTGCAGTCATAGGAATTTGACGGTAGACCCAACACGCACTTTGTATTTGCAAGAACATGGTGACATTTCACTTAGAGATACTGTAATAGCAATTGTGTACCTTCATGTATTAACTGGAGAAAACCCTGAAGAAGTTAATCAATTTGGATTACATGTAATTTAGCCTGTTTAAAGTCACAGTACAAATTGTGATAGGTCAGCGTGTGGCCAAAAGACACACAGCTTGTTGTAAAAATGAAATGATGCATGTGACAAGTTCTTCGGTGCTTTTTATTTCTGTAGCTCTGGAGAAAATGCAAATATTGCATGGAAATTAAAGTGGCAGCCAGTAAGCTACAGAAGAAGGTGCTTAGAAGTGTTTGTTCTTTGCAAAGCCTTTTAGCAACACATTTGTTTCTTATGTAACTGCATGCTGATGGTAACAGTATAAACGTGCAGTTAAAAATCCTGTTTGTCTGTGTGTCCTCAGCAAATGCAAAACCTCATGAAAGCCCAATCAAAACACATTAATCATCTTCACTGAAATTCACCGCTTGAACTTGACAACATGCCCATGAAATCCCCTGACTCATTGGATGAGGCAGCTGACATGTCAGGACAATATTTATTTTTATCTGGCAGACATGAAGCCGTAAACGATTGGGGTCCAGTGGCCCTCTTGAATGGAGGCATTTCGTTTTAAAACATTTTGAGCTAGTTGAGTACAACGGATGAAAAAATATTCGCAGAGAACACTTGAGTTTGACTATGTAATTTGAACGTAGTTAAGTGATTACAATTTTGCTATCCAGCAGCCTGCTAAACAAGGAGCAGCAACCCCAGGAGGCATTTGACAGCTTCTGCGAGTGTGTTTGATTGCAAGCTGGAGAGACTGAATCATGTGTGTATGGGGACTCTCTAAGGATGATGGAACTGGGGAGCTCTAAAAGTGTGAAAATGCCTGCTGTTGCCCCCCGTCTGAAGAGCAATGGTGACATTTGTGCGTCTTTATTGTCACCCAGAGCACAAACTTGGCACCAGGAGCAGGAGAACTGCTGTTATTAACAGAAATATAATAAGAGGCATCAATAATTCAGATCTCTCATTTGTTGTAAAGTGCAGAGGAAATCATGGCTCATCTATACAGTCTCCCTCTTGACTCCACTTGCCTGTGTAGAAACATTAAAAAATTCACCAGAGGGGCAGTGGAGTTTGGAAATGATGGTATAGAGCAAAGTTATGACTTAAATACATGCAGAATGGAAAAACATTATAAAGAATTGCTCCAGTTATTACACATACACACACGTTTCACTTTTGAACTTTGTAAGGTTAGGGTGTTGTTGTTGGTTGTCAGGACATTCCTAGGGTTTTCTGGTTGGTTACATAGGTGTTTTAGGTGGTTGCCATGGTGGCTGTTATACAGTGGTGTTGTGAATGGTTGCTAGAGTGTTTGTGTCATTGCTAAGGGTGGTTCTATGGTTGCCCGTGTGCTCTGGGTGGTTTCTAGGGCATTGCATGATGGTTTCTAAAGTGTTCTGGGTGGTTGCTTGGTAGTTTCATCCTGGCCCAAGCCAAAACAGCCCACCCCAAGTCTATGTGATATTCTGGTTCCTATAATATTGCTTTGATCCACTTTTCAAAGCACATCTTTTATGTTTTCATTTGTCATCCAATAATTTGAGGTATCATTCATGTCTATAGTATAAACTGTGTGCAGGACAAGTTACATGCCAAAGTTTAATACTTAGAGTACTGTAATAATAGTGATGCCCACCTTAGTGAACAAAAGTAATAAGTAATTCGCAAACGTACAATGTCCTGCATATGACTCTCACCTTGAAAAACACATTTTTTAGCTAAGCTAGGTATCCCCAAAAGTAAGTACTCTGTCACTATTGATTTTTCATTGAATCTTGATGACTTCTTTGAGATTAGAATGCTAATGTATCATCACTCTAGACTTTTCTGCCTGTTAAATGGGTGCACTTGCATCTAATTGAGAAATGGCATTACTTAGTGATTGGCGTCTTATCAGAGATGAGCATAGCAGCAATTTACCTTCTAGTAAGTATGATATGCTCATTATATTCTTAAAGGGATAGTTCCCCCCAAAATGAAAATCATCAATTACTCAACCTCATGTTGTTCCAAACCCGTAAGACTTTCATTCATCTTCGAAACACAAATGAAGATGGTTTTAATAAAATCTGGAGATTTCTGTCCCTCCATTTATAGCTACGCAACTACCACTTTGACGTTTAAAAAAGTTCATAATGAGATCGTAAAACTAATCCATATGAATCGAGCAATTTAGTCCAAATTTTCTGAAGAGACACAATCCCTTTATATGATGAACAGATTAAATGTAGGCTTTTTATTCACATTTAAACTTTGATCAGCGAAAATAAACAGAAACTCAATCCAATCTGCTTGATGTGTGAGAACAAACCTCTTGCGGAAGCTCAAACATGCTGCGGACACATGAGAATGAAATTCATTGGTTCTCACACCAGTGTTTATATGTGAATAAAAGCCTAAATTAAAAATATCTTCATTTGTGTTCCGAAGATTAATGAAAGTCTTACGGGTTTGGAACAACATGAGGGTGAGTAATTAATGACAGAATTTTAATTTTGGGGTGAACTATCCCTTTAAGATATTTCTCAAGCAGAACAACCAGTTATATAAGGCTACAGGGTTGTGTAGTAAAATCACTCTCATTCTATTTTGATGAGCGAAGTAGTGTGCGTTACATATACTCAGCAGATATTTCAGACTTGATAAATTAAAGTGGTGGTGGAAAAAAACTCTTAAACAGCAATTGCTGATGCAGCATGTCTCCCTGAAGTGTCAACAGCAAAGATAATTCAATTAATGAGTGGAATTTCTCTTCTCCCATCTGTCCAGGACTGTGCGTCAGATTGTATCCCTGAGTGGACTGGTGGGTCAATATAGTTCAGATGATCGTTGTCTAGTACATCTTTCTTACAGGGTTTATTCGATCCCTTTAGAGTCACTGCATGTATCGTCAAGCTCTGACATGTACCATGCTGTGATTCTCAGTAGTGTGTGTTTTGGATCCATATCAAGTCCAAATGAAGACTATAGCGGGACATTTGTGAGCTTCAAAAACAGATTTCCTCACTGTCAGGCTTTTATAACAAAAGGTCATTCTGCGATTGCTCTTCAGTGGTGAGATCAATATAATATCTGCTTTCTAATGTCTCAGATAATTAGAGGTGTGGGATGCATAACATTGCTGATATGTTTGCTGATAATTAGGAAATTCTATTAATATCAAATATAAATAATGATGAAATTACAACCAATAATTTTAATCCATTTTGAATATTTTTTCTGTGTGTGTGTAGTTTTCTGGCAGTATAGAGTTTTTTTTAGCCAAGTTAGCATGCAATTAGTACTCTGTATTTCATTGTGTTTAGGGTCATTTTAATCAAGAACTATGCCATTTTCCGATATTCCATTTATTTTTCAAGTAATAAACTAAAAGCTACAAACAAACGTCTGTATGTGTGTTTGTTTAGGAGACATGGGGACCCCTCTTACACATTCTTACGTTTTGTCTGCAGAACAATTTACACAAGCGTCCTGTGGATGTTTGTGTCACATATCTGTTTTTTATCATCTCAATGAGAACTATGTTTTAACGATAGTGTCAAGTCTAAAACTAAACATGTATTCTTTTGTTAAAGGTACTTTGATAATTAAAGTAAAATACATTATTTATATAATCCATTTCAGATATTTTTCAAAATACCACACAGGACAAGGTATTTATAATTTGTACACAGAAGTGTGCAAACTTTGTCTTATGCAACATCTGCTTGGCTGCTTTACAGATATTGTACGATACACTGCATGGCTTTCCAGTCTGTGTGATGTTTTTGCAGGTTCCTATTATTCCTATTTTTCTTTTCTTTTCTTTTTTTATTCTTAGCCCTTATTCTTTGGTCATTTTGACTATATAAGTGCAATTAGATAGAATGAGGAGTCTCAGGGGACTTTCTTTCAAATCCATAGTGTGATGATTTGAGTGCCGTTTAGGCATCTCTGCTTTCTACTGCCATTTATTCACTCTCTGACAAACCCGCTGAAGCAATCTGAGATATTGTGTTTTTTTTTTTCTTCCTTGTCTGTCAGGGTTTAGTCAGTGAATAACAAAATACAAGGTACCACCACCAAGCCGGCACGCACCAAACCAGCTTGCTTTTTCTTGGTGTTTGTTTCAGGTTGTCCAGCAATCTAGCTATTTGTCTATCATTTCTTTGTCTGTTTCACTTTTGAGGTTCTCTGTGGATGTGCGTGAAAGAAGTAGCAATTGACATTGATGTTTTTTATTTATCTGTGACGAAGCATTCAGAGTTTTCTGCTCAGGATTTTCCTTAATGCCTTGTGACAGCTGCATTTTCATTTTATGAAGCTCTGAAGAAAAGTCATCGACTCTCTTGTGGAGGAAATTGATCCGGATTTGCAAGAAGTCAATTATTTATCTTTTGGTTTATTTAGTATTATACACTCTGATCTGCATTGCTACTTGTTTATTGCTACAAGCCCAATCTGCATTGGGGTAAATGCACTCACATAATTGATATGCTTCTGTGATTCATGTTATTGCTGCTTTGTTTTGCTACACTACAAGCACCATTCTTGTTTAGATGCTCTACCAAAATACACAGCCAAAGGTCATTCATAAATGTCCTTTCCACACAACATTAATGGATTCTTGATAAAAGTGTGCACTCTGGTGTTTTGAACCAAAATATAACAAGAAACATGAATCAAATGCAGGAATAAAAGCTTGTAACTGTCCCTGAAATGTTTCTCCTTTTATCTCTTTTTGCTGCACTTGAATCTACTGTCCTTGTTATTTGGCCAAGTACTTATATCACTTAAGTTTTAATTTGCTTAATTAAATGTAATTGTTGTTGTTTTCTTACACAAGGTTTAATATGTTTCTGAATATCTTCTCTTTTTGTTTTGTTGTTTACAGGATTTTCTACGTATCGCACGACTCTCAAGATTTGAAAATCTTCAGTTACATAGCAAGAGATGGGCAGAGCAATGTGTTTCGATGTAACGTCTTTAAATCAAAGAAAAAGGTAAGCCTCTCTTGATGTATCTTCTAGTCAGGACATTGAGTGCTGATGGTTTTCCTTGGACAATGGAATTGTCATTCAGGCTCCAAGACAATGAAAGCTACTGTCAGTTCCTTCCCTCTTCAGCACACTTATTTTACTTCAGGGCATACAGTTGAAAAAATCCATCAGAAAAAAAAAATGGAACAGCAGCCCTTGGTCATGAAACTGAAGTGCACTTTTCAGAATGGCTATATTTTTCTTCTCATTCGGTCTAGCATGCAGAGAAGTACAATGATTCAGCAGTGGAGCATGTAGATGATATACTGACAGGGCTTGCTTTTAGTTCTTAAAGCTGTCGAATGCTGATCCCTTTCAAGCTTCTGCACTGGATTTGAATCAGAGGCAAATTTAAAAGCTAAATAATGCTTTAAAGACGCCCACCACTTCTGAGAAGGATTTGACATCTTAATCTGTTTTTCTCTGCCTGACTGGTTTAAATATTTGTTTTTAATATTGGCAATTAATCTACAAAATCATGAGAATCAAAATAAGATTTTTTTAGAGAGGGAAAATTAGTTGTTGTTTTTTTAGTTTTTTTCCCCAGTACTGGTGCCTACACAGTCTATAAATATAGAGAGGAATTCATGCTAGGAGCTAGTTGTCACAATATCATATCACATTATTGCAGAATTTTGTATACACAAGGATCTATGAGTGATCAGGGCTTCGAGAGAAGTGCATGCAAAGACTTCAAGTATATGTAAGGCATATGCGTACTGTAACGAACAAATACTGTATGACTGCATTAAGTCACCAGATCTTTTGCTGCCGTTTTTTTCCCACTCATACACTGCACAAAATATGTACAGTAAAAAAAAGCAGCTCCTGTGGTTGCCAAATTCACCATAAAAAATAGTGACAATGTTTCAGGTATTGAGGAATGGCATATTGGTGCCTGTAAATTGTACAACTAACTAATCGTATTTTATCATGTGATATAATGTTAATATATCTTAATATATGATTAGGTTGTTTTGTCATATTTTCAAATGTTTAATGCATTATTTTAAAGAAAATGTGATGTATCAGGCAGAGACTTCTTGAAATAATTTGTTTTTCACCATAAATTATATGATAATTCATTGTTTTTATTTATAAAAACCATATAATTGACATTATGTAACAGTACAATTACATATATATATATATGTGCAAGTCAGGACTTAAAAACGGGAAAAAAATTCAATCGTTCCACTCCGAGCAGAATTGGTATTTTAACGTTTCTGTTCCAGCTTTCCTTCGTATTATAAACGTTCCAAAACCGGTTTGATTAGAAAAAATAACGGTTAATAACATTATTTTTATTTTATTTTTTATTTTTGCATGTAGCCTACTTAATAATAAATAATAATAATTATTATTATTATTATTTATTTATTAATAAAACAAAGAGAGTGTATTTGCCGTCTTAGCCAATAGGCATACAATTAGGCTATCTTTTATAACAAGATTCTGTCCAAATGTAAACCTATTAAACGAAAGGAAAAACAATGGTTTATAAATTAAAGTATTTTTCAAGATATTTTAATGTTTGCTGCTTGTTATACCGAAAAAAAAAAGATAAGTCGCATAGGCCTATACGTCGCATTTTATTATTACGTCGCATTTTATTATTACATTCAGAAATAATGATAATAAAGTTATCGGTAAATAAAGTAAAATGTTTACAAATAGCCTAGCCTACATAGCTTTGTTTATAATGATTGTAAACATAAATTATAAACACAACTGTCCTTTACTATTTTACCTATCCACTTAGCCTGTACTCCACAACAAAACCTCTAAAATTAACAGTTGGACTATTCAGGCATCAAGCCAAAACGAATAAAAATTATTTTTTCTTTTTTAACGCCATTCCAGCTTCTATTGCTATATTCAAGGCGAGAAACAGGGTTATTTATTGGAAATAAAACTAAATAAGATGCAAAACGAATGAATTTAAAGTGAATCTGTAGCCTACCTTTCTCATTCGGCACGAATCCAACTGTTTTCATCTTCGAGACTGCTAAACTATTATTTATTATATGAGCTTTGTACTTTACTCTATTATCGACGTAAAACATCATCCTTCACATATAACGGCACAGTGAGGCGGTGGTCATGGGTGGTAAACGGCAGATTGTATTACAGAATTGAATTGAGCAGTGTAAAGTTTGGTTTATTAATTTTATTTTAATATTTAACAGGCTGCAAAATATCAAGTAAGCAATGCAAGAATTTGTGTGCGCGTTAGGCGCCGGCGCAACCACTGGATTTGTTTTCCTTCTATAAGACAGTAAACTGTCTCCGTAATTTATGGTCATACAGGTAAAAGCAAGACATAATTTATACATTTACAAAAGATACTCAAATAACGAAAACAAACAGAATGTCTGTTTCCTTTTCTAGATCTTTGGAGTGCGCCACAAATAACCACTTTCGTTTTGTTAATCTGTAGACCTAATTTTTAGCCTTTAGGCCTAAATATTGCCTTTTATTTTATATGTGTTATGCCTAGTTTTCTCCGTTCACAGAAGCGCTGCAGATGCATGATGTGACGTTGAAAATAGTACTATCCTGCAATTTTCGCTGGTTTCAAAACGCACAACAAGCTGCATATACCTTGACATTCATTTTCACTTAAATGTAGGCCTAATACTTGACGGTTGGTGACATATATCATCGAAAAAACTAATGCCAGTGCATTGCCATTATGACTTACCTAACCTATGATGACTTGACAGTTGAGCTTGAGCTTGCGCAGCACGGGCATTTCACTATAGAGCGTCAGAACCAAATCAAAATATTAAACGGAACTATAAAACAACGTTATTAACCGGTTAATGGCCATTTCAAATTAGCGTTTCTGTTCAGAACGATTAAATTTGATTTCGTTTCCGTTTCTGGTTACGTTCCGGTCAAAATTTTGTTTGTTTCCGGTTTTCGTTCCTTGCACCGGTTCAGAGCCCTGGTGCAAATTAACATCACTTTTTTGCACTGAAACTAGTCTGTGCATTGTTTTTGTAAGTCTGAACAGCCCTTTCACACACCTGACTAATCTGAATACAACTTTCCAGTCATCTTCAAACTGACTTTTTGTTTCATTCCTCATTCTTCTTTGGATGCCACATTGCCACAATACTAAAAAGTAAGAAGACTGTAAACAGTAGAAGACTGTTATTATGAAAGCCTGACACATGGATTCAATATTACCCATATTCCTTTCATCATAAAAAATTTGGAGTTTCCACAATGGCTATTGATTATAGAGCAGAAGTTTGGTTGTGGCGAAAGGCAATCAAGACAGAAGTATTCTTTTATTTAACAATGATTCTTTAGAAAGAAGTCGCTCATTTGAGTTAAAAGCCCTGTCTGGCCCATTTCTCCCCGGCATCACTGTTCATTACAGACCAAGCCATTCAGAGCTGTTCTGGGTAATTGTACATCAACTGCTCAAGTGTGCTCTCAATAAACTGAGAATAGATCTGCTCTGATCATTTCTCCATTTACTGTCTGCAGATTCAAACATTGTAGTCTTTCCATTTCTCACCATCGTCCATCAAAATACTATTAACAGATCTTCAGCATTTTGTGGAATAGGTGATTTTTGTGCAATAGTCTTATTGAGTCGGCAGACTGTTCCAGTGTTTAAATGTACCTTGAATGATATTGTAACACTTAATGGATGGTCACAACTAGCAAGTTACATAAAGTGGCACTCGGAATGGGGACTTGAAGGGATAGTTCACCCAAAAATAAAAATTATCCCATGATTTACTCACCCTCAAGACATCCTAGGTTTATATGACTATCTTCTTTCAGAAAAACACAATCTGAGTTATATGAAAAAAAAAACATTGCTCTTCCAAGCGTTAAAATGGGAACGAATGGTGCTCCTGATTTTGAAGTCCAAAAAAGTGCATCCATCCATCATAAGTAAGCCATACGGCTCCTGGGGGTTAATAAAGGCCTTCTAAAGTGAAGCAATGGGTTTTTGTAAGAAAAATATCCGTATTCAAAACTTTATAAACTAAAATAACTAGCTTCTGGCAGACGGCCTACTCAAATCAACTTGTGCCAAAAGAGTAACTTCTGAAGCGATGTGTGATGTAAGATTAAAGACTATGGAATAACACAAGACGCATCACTCGTATTGTTTTGAATGGGAGAAAGTGCAACGCACAATATGGCGAAATAAGTCCCGCCTTCTAAATAAGAGCCAATCGCCGTTTGGTAAAGTCATCGCATCACTGCAGCGGCCGTTAGAAGCTCCAGTTCCTATAGAAAGTCAGACGCGCGCCTCCAAAATGAGACACGAGACGCACATTTAGGATTACGCATGCACATTAGCTTGATCCATCCTGAAAAATAGTTTTTTTTTTTTTTTTTTTTTTTTTTTTTTTTTTT
>RJVU01046050.1:1028973-1068997 GCA_003731715.1 Anabarilius grahami | reverse complement strand
ATATATATATATATATATAATTATTTTAATTTCTCAAAATATAATTACACAAGAATGCTGTTCAAAATAGTTTTAGATGTAGTATAGCATGTCACACCACAGGACACGGCTGTCACTGCTTGACATGTCATGTCAACTACCCATTTCCAGAAATACTGATCTGCTGTACAGACTGAGTGAAGATGTGGTTGGAACATGCATGGGGCCCCATATCAGTAACATAGTCCCCCCCACAGAGGATCCACAGTTTACACAGGAAACATCAGTGTTTAGTCAGAATATCTGCTTGTGTACCTACCGGTGGCATTATATGCAAAAAATCTAATATTCTCACTAACAGCAAAACATTTGTCCCTTCGAACAAGTGTTATTTTAGTATCATTGAGATACTATTATAGTTTTTATTAATATTTTGTGTTAAGTTATAGTAATTCTGTTGTTTTTTAAATCATTTTTAGTAGTTGTTGTTTTTTAAATATATCTGTTAAGTTTTATTAATTTTTAGTACATCAAGTTAACCTAAATTTAAGGGTTAGTTCACCCAAAAATTTAATTTATTTCATTAAGTACTCACCCTTATGTCATTCCAAACCTGTAAGACCTTCATGCACTGTGTTTACTACATTAACAGTTTAGGAGAATGACAGGGAAGGGAACAGAAGAAATTGTTGAATAAAGTCATTATTTTTGTTTTGTTTTTGTGCACAAAAAGTATTCTCGTCGTTTCATAAAATTAAGGTTGAACCACTTTAGTCACGTGGAATTTTAATAATGTCTTTAATACCTTTCTGGGCCTTGAAAGGTGCAATGATGTTGCTGCCTATGTGTGGTTCAGAAACCTCTCGGATTTCATCAAAAATATCTTAATTTGTGTTACGAAGATGAACGAAGGTCTTACGGGTTTGGAACGACATACGGGTGAGTACGTAAAGGGTTAGTTCACTTTCAAATAAAAATTTCCTGATAATTTACTCACCCCATGTCAAACAAGATGTCCATGTCCTTCTTTCTTCAGTCGAAAAGAAATTAAGGTTTTTGATGAAAACATTCCAGGATTATTCTCCTTTATAGTGGACTTCAATTGGCCCCAAATGGTTGAAGGTCAAAATTATAGTTTCAGTGCAGCTTTAAACAATACCAGACGAGGAATAAGGGTCTTATCTAGCGAAACAATCGGTCATTTAAAAAAAGAAAGAAAAAAAAAATTATATACATTTTAAGCATAGACGCTCGTCTTGAATTCGCTCTCTTCTTTTTCTCTGTTAGAATTCTGGCAGTGTAGATGCTGCTAAGTGTATTACTGCCCTCCACAGGTCAAAGTTTGAACTAAATTGTCATATACAATATGCTAGTGCAAGTTGAAAAAAAAATCTGTGAACTTTTTCTTTAATTCTTGTATCATGCTTTCAAGCTTGGGAATTAATATTTAATAAGATAAATTGCTTCTCTCTAAAGGGCGGGAGCTCACAGGGGCCGAAAAGCCGACTGCAGACGAAACAGACATTGATGCAGAGGAGCTTCCCCTCCCCGACAGCACAATGGACGAGTTCAGTCGCGGAGTCACTGACCTGGATGCGGCCAAGAAAGAGGAAGATGTCACCAAGGACATAAAGGTATCCAGCTGCAGCTCACTTGCCCACTTAATTATTCAATTCATATCAATAATTAACCACAATCTTCCATAATGTCAAGCTCTCATAGTAGTTTGTGATATCCGCTTTTACGCGCACATCCCTTGCACTGTATCTTCCAATTAACTCAAGTAATCGAGGGAAGGTTATTCAGTGCATATTCATTGTTTTGCAGATTAGGTTTGTTTTATGCTCACGGCTGTGTTCAGCCTGGGGTCCAGATGCAGCTATAAGCCTATTAGCGTAATCTTGTTGTGTGAAAGCAGCTGTGCTGCAAAGGATTATGTAATGATACTGTGACCCTGACTAGCTGAGACATTCTTCAAGAGAATTATTATGGTAATGACAGTTTAGTGTCGATGAGAGGAAAGTGACAAACAAGGTACTGGAGTATTGGTTCATCTGGATTGTCGTCATTGCATTGAATTTATCTCCATTGATAAATTTCACCATCTGGATCCATTTAAATGACAAGCATTCTAATAGAGTTGGACTGAGAATTTGAGTCAGCCTAAAAATAGCATTATAAGTATTCATTGTGTTGAATGCAGGTTTTCTGTTGTCCATATAGCTCATTTGTTCTAACTCGCTGAAGCCCGTTTATCTTTCCGCTCAGGCATAATTTTGTGGGTTTGTTACATCCGTGTCTGGGGTGATGAGGCTGGAATCATGTCTGAGACTGATAAGACATTCCACTCCTCAGGAAATTACAATGTCAGAAATATTTGGGTTGTCTCTGATGATTGTTCCATGATTTATAAGCCAGTCAGAAACTTTTACTCTGCACCAGAGAAAGCTCCCGTGACAGCCTCAGAGGTTTACTGTGTCCTTATTTCGTTTGGTTTCATAAAGTATTGACCCAAATGGAAATTTTGCAATCCAATATGAAACTCAAACTCTAGTCTAATGTGTGAGGTCAGTGTGGTGAACAAAACTAAGGCCCTAGATAAACCATCCTTGAGCATGACTCTTAGAATGAGCTGTTAGTCGAATATTAAAACAAATGAATATCATAATGATTTGTAACATTTTAAAAAAGACAGTATTCCAGATACTCATCTTGTATGATTTTTCTTAGGTTTGGTCAGCATACAGTAGTATTTAAGAAATACATACTTGATTCAAATTCATGAAGACTATGGCTAAATTCATACTAAAGAAGAATACGCTTATTCTGTTCGTTCATTAATTTTATTTGAGGGATGCTCAATATTTGTTTGGTAAAGTGATTCTGAGTTTTTAATTTATCTGTATCATTTGATATCAGAAATATTTCTATTGATTGATTGATTGAAAAACTTTATTAATCCCGGTAGGGAAACTGATTTGCCACCAACTACGACAATACAACCAACACACAATTAACATACAGATAAATTAAGAAACAATAAATACATGATTAAGGACCAGTGAGACATGATACAGTTCCACAATTGAGAAAAAATTAACAATGTTCATTATGATTTGTTAATGCTTCTTTCCTCTTTTTTTATCCTTTTTATATATCCACTACCTTTGCTGTCTTCTAAAATAACTCTATTTTTATATAAATTACTAATTTAAAGTGCTCCTATTATGGATTTTTGAAAATTACCATTCATGTATTGTGAGACATAGCTCTAAGTGAATGAAAACATCCTGCAAAGTTTTAAATCTGAAAGTGCACCATATATAATATTATTGTCTCTCAAAAGTAAGAGTCGACTCTGAGTCAATTAAAAGAGTTGTTTGTAAACCAAATCCCAAGCTGTTTCGTTGTGATGTCACAACGAAATATTAGCATATTGCCCGCCCACTTATTGCGTGCGCAGATGCCAGGGAAAATTCCTTTCTTTTTTTCAACAATACCACAGCAGTACAATCTTTTGTTGTGTTCCCGTCATTTTACTGATTACTGCTTCTCAAACCTGTGGGAGTTTAACGCAGGATTCACAAAAAGCTTGGTTATTAAATATGGATCAATGCCCGGTTATTTGGACCAACTTGCTCCTCTGAATCTCAACCTGTAAGTATGATTAATAATATTGATGTTTATATTTTCTAGCAATCGTTCAAAATTCATAGTTTTGTATGTTATATTATGTAACATACATAGTCTGTCTCCTTCTAGCCAGCTAACTCACATTTCTGTAGTTCTGCTATTCAGATGTGGGTCCAATATTGTCTAAAAATTTATCGATTAATGCAGCTTGTCAGTCTTATTACTTGGAGTAATGATGCCTTTTGTTTACAACGTCTATTGCATTATAAGCTATTCACGTCTGTGCTCAGCTAACGTGGGAGTTTACAACATACAAAACAAACAGTTTTTTTCCTCTGCATTTTTATTATTACAGTAGTATGGAGCTCTGTCTGTATTGTAATGGGATGTTAAGATGCTAGTCCGTGCTAGTTGAAGTATTCTCTCTGTAAACAATAAACGCTCATTGTAATGTCAAAAAATGATATAGCCATTTTTCTTTGTTAATAGTTATGACGAAAAAGTCTGTGTACACATCTGGCCTAAATGTTTTTCTTATGTTAGAGGTTTTCAGCTGCACCTACATCAGGGACGATTTCTTTAAGACTGCAAGGGAAGCTCGGCTTCCCTTATAATGTCACAAAATTGATGGTCAAATATGTACTATTGTATTAACATTTTATTGACTAAAAATGCGTTAGAAAACGTTCATCTCAAAGACGAGTTCGTTCAGAATCAGTTACATATAGCAGGTCGGCTGACTCGATTTCCTTCTCATACATTCCCGCAGCGTCACAGTGCATTTCCCTATTGAAGCCCAGCGTCCATTGACTTCAATGGGGCTGCTTTGAACGGTTTTTTTCAGCGCTTCGAAACTAGACGGTCATTGGATAAACGCTGCGATTATGTCCCGCCCACGGACGCTCAGCGTCTCTGGGGGTGAATGGGGAGTGGGCTGGCCCGGACTCCGAGCTTCTGCGTGATGATTGGAGGGTCTGTCGAAAGACTGCATCTCCTTTTGACTGACAGCGATTCTGTACTATAAGGAATCACTGAAGCTATTCGCGCTCAGTCCCATCGCGGATTTCTCAAGTTCAGTCGAAATAAAAACTGCTGCAACCTATTTCTTTGATATTTGCTTGGCGAAATTGCTTGATTTTCATCATACATTTCACACAATTATACACCACATTCCTTGTTTCAGTTTTACAGAGTTTAATATTTTTTACTTGAAAAGACTCCTAGTATGGTACGACAGGGTCACAGACCATTTTCTTGAAAAGGAACGTAGGGCAGAATTTACTTTTAAATAAATAGACAATTTTATGATGTAGGCCGAAAATGAGCTTCCCCTCTCTGACAGACCAGTAGCCGCCACTAGAGTGACTCTGCTATCACGTCTTATAAATTACTAGGTGACACTTGCCATATAGAAACGTCGTACTACAGTCGTGATTGCGAATCAGTTTCTGGTTCATCAACTACTTCAGACGTTTCATCGTCGGACTCGGGCTCAAATTGATTCGGTAAAATCGATGCTTTCTTTTCTGTCCAATGTGTCCATACATTGTATACAATGTCTTGCGAATTGATAGCTGTCATTCAGTTATAGCAATGGGTGCGCAGTGCGTGCAGTAGACCAATCACAAAGGATTGGGCCATCTGACAAATCAGAGCAATATAGGCTCATGGAAAGGAGGGGTTTAGAGAGACTGATTCATTGAACTGCTTCAAATGAATCGTTTACCAATCTTTAGTGAACTGTGGTGAAATGAATTGTATATTATGAGAAAACAAAAGTGTTTTTTGACTTTGCATGCATGTAAACCTGTTGTAGGAGACTCCTAAAACAATATTAGGAACCTTAAAAAAGGCATAATAGGGGCACTTTAATAGCACTAAGTGCAATATTTAGCTAATATGTACAAATACTTTACATTTACTATCAGTGTTAGGTGTAATGCATGACTAAGTAATTAATTACTGCACTTTTTACCTTGAGTAAAGTAAAATTAAAGTAAGGGATTACTCTTATTTTTTTTCTGTAATTTAATTAGTTACTTCTGATGTAATTGAATTAAATACTGTATAGACTATAGAACAATTCTTTATAAAGCTATAGTGGATTTAACATCAAAATTTAATGTCTAATGTATGTTTTAATATAACCTTCCTTTAAATACTTTGGTATTTGGTAAATCATGCGCATCATTTATAAATCGAGGGAACGAATAAGTAAATCATGCGCACAATTTATTTATTTTTTCTTGCATGTCATAGGCTCCATATCTATTTGCACGTATTGCATGTCAAATAATTAACTGCACTTGAAGCTTTCGTAAGATTAAAAATGAAACACCAAAAACTGTGTTTGGCACGAACTGTGTGGTGATACGTGAAATTCTGTAGAGGACGTCTGACGGCGTGCCGTGGGGACGTAATGACTTTTGCCATTAATCGATCTATGTTGTATAACATGTAAAACGGGAACACAAAAGTAATATTCTAAAAGCAACTTATGTAAACACCTTAATCATAATATTGTCTTATTCAGAATAAGGCCAATAATTAGATTACTGCTGTCCATGTAAACGTAGTCACTGTTGTGATGCCTAAATCAATCAATTTATTTTCCAAAAAAGTTGGGACACTGTACAAATTGTGAATAAAAAAGGAATGCAATAATTTACAAATCTCATAAACTTATATTTTATTCACAATAGAATATAGATAACATATCAAATGTTGAAAGTGAGACATTTTGAAATGGCATGCTAAATATTGGCTCATTTTGGATTTCATGAGAGCTACACATTCCAAAAAAGTTGGGACAGGTAGCAATAAGAGGCCGGAAAAGTTAAATGTACATATAAGGAACAACTGGAGGACCAATTTGCAACTTATTAGGTCAATTGGCAACATGATATATGGGTATAAAAAGAGCCTCTCAGAGTGGCAGTGTCTCTCAGAAGTCAAGATGGGCAGAGGATCACCAATTCCCCCAATGCTGCGGCGAAAAATAGTGGAGCAATATCAGAAAGGAGTTTCTCAGAGAAAAATTGCAAAGAGTTGGAAGTTATCATCATCTACAGTGCATAATATCATCCAAAGATTCAGAGAATCTGGAACAATCTCTGTGCATAAGGGTCAAGGCCGGAAAACCATACTGGATGCCCGTGATCTTCGGGCCCTTAGACGGCACTGCATCACATACAGGAATGCTACTGTAATGGAAATCACAACATGGGCTTAGGAATACTTCCAGAAAACATTGTCGGTGAACACAATTCACCGTGCCATTCGCCGTTGCCGGCTAAAACTCTATAGGTCAAAAAAGAAGCCATATCTAAACATGATCCAGAAGCGCAGGCGTTTTCTCTGGGCCAAGCTTCATTTAAAATGGACTGTGGCAAAGTGGAAATCTGTTCTGTGGTCAGACAAATCAAAATTTGAAGTTCTTTTTGGAAAACTGGGACACCATGTCATCCGGATTAAAGAGGACAAGGACAACCCAAGTTGTTATCAGCGCTCAGTTCAGAAGCCTGCATCTCTGATGGTATGGGGTTGCATGAGTGCGTGTGGCATGGGCAGCTTACACATCTGGAAAGGCACCATCAATTCTGAAAGGCATATCCAAGTTCTAGAACAACATATGCTCCCATCCAGACGTCGTCTCTTTCAGGGAAGACCTTGCATTTTCCAACATGACAATGCCAGGCCACATACTGCATCAATTACAACATCATGGCTGCGTAGAAGAAGGATCCGGGTACTGAAATGGCCAGCCTGCAGTCCAGATCTTTCACCCATAGAAAACATTTGGCGCATCATAAAGAGGAAGATGCGACAAAGAAGACCTAAGACAGTTGAGCAACTAGAAGCCTGTATTAGACAAGAATGGGACAAGATTCCTATTCCTAAACTTGAGCAACTTGTCTCCTCAGTCCCCAGACGTTTGCAGACTGTTATAAAAAGAAGAGGGGATGCCACACAGTGGTAAACATGGCCTTGTCCCAACTTTTTTGAGATGTGTTGATGCCATGAAATATAAAATCAACTTATTTTTCCCTTAAAATGATAGTTTCTCAGTTTAAACATTTGATATGTCATCTATGTTGTATTCTGAATAAAATATTGAAATTTGAAACTTCCACATCATTGCATTCTGTCCCAACTTTTTTGGAATCGGGTTTGTATTTTTCAGTATTTTATTTTATATATTTATTTATTTTAGACAACATAGTTATAATGTAGAGTTTATTATAATATGGATTTATAATATCGGCTATTTATCTCTTACCAGCCATTAACATGTAAAAAATTATCTGCCAAAATTGTAATGTTTTACAACCCAAGTGACTACTTTAAAATCTGGTTGTGACTCCAGTAAATTTAATCACAAGTTTGGGCAAAATGTGCTGTATGAGGCCCATTAATATGTGATATTTACTATTGAAATCTGACATTATTGTGGTTACAGACATTGACTTGATTGATCCACCTCTGTCTGCTGTTGTATGAATAGGACAGTTTGAGTAAATACAGTTGTCACATCCAAACACCGACACATAACTGAAGAGAGTCTTGTAAATGTCTGGCTGTTTGGCACTGCAGAATAATTCTTGCCTCTGGTTTTCAAAGAAATGTCATTTTTATAACAGAATCATACACATGTGTACACTTGGCACTTGTAGAAAAACACTTTAAATTTAGCATTTCAGCAAATGTGTTCATGAAGAAAGCCTCTGAGAGCATGCTGTCATACTCCTACATAAGCAGATCATTTTAGATTCTTGTACATTGCAGTACAGGGATACTCATGCCATCCTCAAGGACTTGTGGAGCGGAACTGGACTGGTTGTGTAGGAGTTCATGCTGTTTTTAGGGCTGGTACAAGTGTCAGAGTTGTTCAGTAAGCCTGCAGTCAGTTGTGCTTGTGGAGCAGAGAGTTTCTCCCTGTCAGCCTGTTGACTCCGCGTGCCTGTTGTGTCTTCTGACCATGAGCTTATAGTGGAGTAATTATGTCATTTTCTGAGCCTAACCAATTATTAGACTATACATTTCTCCCTCCGTAGATGAAACCCTGTTTTCAAATCACAGTGCATGCTTTAAAGAGCACCTTTCCCTGATTCATGGTTGGAGACCTATTTGTAGAATTGATTAGTAAGTCTTATATGAGGGAATGTTTGTAATAGTGTGCTGAAAAGCTCTTGGTCTATATTGAGGTCATGCACACTAAGTCTGAATCAATGGATATTGGTTAGTGAGAAGAATACAGATTTTTTTGGCTGGTGTTTTAACCGTTTAATATGACCTTATCATTTTAAATGCATTTTTAATCCACACTTTGAACAGAACTGTCACACAATTATAATTGCTTACAGGAATGGGAAGAAGACAGTGGAAATTATATCCTAAATGGTCTGATATGTGCTTCTCGGTTTAATTTGAATTGAATTAAAAATTTAACTTTTGAGTTTTAGAGAAAGGGGTTTGGGGATTTATTTTTATTTGAGTTATATTTTATTTTATTTTTATTTTAGCTATTTTATTTTAGAACCCTTTTTTTGTTACATCAACTAAATTACGTCAGTTCACCATTTCAGTTTGTGTGTGTGTGTGTGTGTGTTGTTTATTTAATATGCAATGCAAAACAAATTACCATGTTTATTGTGTTTCCTTTCCTGCAGACAGTTAATTAGAGCTGAAAATCTGTGTTTCACCCCACCATATTGTTTATAGGAAATTGGCAGATGCTTTCTAATAAAATGAAAAGTTTATGGTGTTCCTCTCTGAGCTTTGATAATGAATGGGCAAGGGACTCTTGGTGTGCACAAGTGGTTGCATCCCATTTTATAAGAGACCACAGTGTGCTTTGGAGGATTTCTGCACAAAACGGGCACTGAATTACTAATGAAAGCAATTAGTCCTCCTCCTCAACAATTCTGAATCTTACCCAATGTCAGACCTCAGTACCACAGTCCAGAAACTCTGTGGCAGGCATCCCAAAGCTGTGGGAATTTCACATATCAAATCTAGAGAAATGAGGCTACTGTGTAGCTCTGATCTTATCAGACTATCTCTGCCAGGCAAACAGCCGGGTTCCTGCCAGGAATTAGTTCCCTTTAGTTACAGGGCACATACATCTCCTGGATGCTGGTAGAATAACTCTAAAAACCAGCCAGACCCTGAGGAGCTGGACATCACAGACCGAAAGTGGGAAAACTGTGTAAATATAGCCCTGTTTCTTCATTTTGAAGAAGTAGTGTCCATCCAGATCACACTGTTCATGTGAAAAGTGTTTGGAGATTCTGGGCAATGGTGGTATGGAGACAGGCTCTCAAGAGCCCTTATGTCTGAAATGCTAGATTGTGCCCAAAAGCCAGAATGTGTTTCAAAGCAATGTCGGTTTCTCTGGATAATTCATGATGAACTGAGTTTAGCCCATGTATCTGTGTAAGAGGCACTTTACTTTTGCCCTTGTGCTCAGTTTCAGAAAATCCTACCCAATGCATTGCTGTTTGCACCAAACTGGTGGTTAGACACTTTAGAGCAGGTAGACTAGGGATGGTAATCTTAAAGGGGGTGTCTAATGCTATTTCATGCATTCTGACTTATTTACATTGTTAAAGAGTTGGATTCTCATGCTAAACATGGCCAAAGTTTCAAAAAACGAGTTTGACGTATGACGGAGTATTTCTGTGCCAAATACACTCCTTCCGGATTCGGATAAGTTTCTAAAAGTTTTTTTTTTAATATTTCCCTGTATTACATCATAAAGGGCGTGCGCACACATCACCCAGAGCGAGAGCAACGCAAACGTTTTTGTTCCATTTTTATTTATAATGATGTTGCAGCTTGCAGAAGTTCGCTACGCAAAAATGCTCGTGACTCTTTAGCTCCGCCTACGGCACGCCTCCAGGAGCTCGACTTTTTTCCGGAAAGAGTCGGTACAGTGTATCTATCTTTTATAAACATGATAAAACTAAAGACTTTTCAGAGATATGATGGTTGCAGTACTACTCTACACGTACTCAAGATTAACATGAGATTGGCGGAAACTGTGTGTGTTATGTACCCTTTAAGAAATTTAAATATTGTGGTTCTGATTCTGTGGTAAATATTGTGGGTCCCCCTTTACCGTTCATTTAACCATGTAATTAACAAGTTTTGTTTTATATTTTGTTCTGTTGTGTGGTATTTTGTTTTTTGCTGTGTTGATTTATTGTTTGTTTGTTTTTTGTGTGTGTTTTGTTTATTGTTGTGTTGTGGTGTTTTGTTTTTGTGGGGTTTTGTTTTTTGTTGCATTTTTTGTTGTGTTGTGTTTTTGTTGTGTTGTTTTGTGTGTTTTTTTTATTTTTGGGATTGTTTGTTTTTTGTGTGTGNGGGGGGGGGGGGGGTTGTTTTTACAAATAACTGATTCATTAAGCAATTTGCTCACTGTGTTGTTTACCAGTTGGTCAACAGAAACCTAATGTCTTGGTTGCACACAATAACAGGTGCTAGCAATGCCAAGGTCATGGGTTCAACAGATATATTGGCAAAATGTTTATTTTAAAGGTGCCCTAGAACTTCTTTTTAAAAGATGTAATATAAGTCTAAGGTGTCCCCTGAATGTGTCTGTGAAGTTTCAGCTCAAAATACCCCATAGATTTTTTTTTTTATTCATTTTTTTAACTGTCTATTTTGGGGCATTATTAACTATGCACCGATATATAGGTTGTGGCCCCTTTAAATTCTCATGCTCTCCGCCCACGGAGCTCGCGCTTGCCTTAAACAGCATAAACACAGTTTACACAGCTAATATAACCCTCAAAATGGATCTTTACAAGATGTTCGTCATGCATGCTGCATGCATACTTCGGATCATGTGAGTAGAGTATTTATTTGGACGTTTACATTTATTTCTGAATGAGTTTGAGGCTAATGGGCTAATGCTACACTGTTGGAGAGATTTATAAAGAATGAAGTTTATGAATTATACAGACTGCAAGTGTTTAAAAATGAAAATAGCGACGGCTCTTGTCTCCGTGAATACAGTAATAAACGATGGTAACTTTAACCACATTTAACAGTACATTAGCAACATGCTAACGAAACATTTAGAAAGACAATTTACAAATATCACTAAAAATATCATGATATCATGGATCTTGTCAGTTATTATTGCTCCATCTGCCATTTTTCGCTGTTGTTATTGCTTGCTTACCTAGTCTGATGATTCAGCTGTGCACATCCAGACGTCCTGCCCTTGTGTAATGCCTTTCATAATGTTGGGAACATGGGCTGGCATATGCAAATATTGGGGGCGTACACCCCGACTGTTACGTAACAGTCGGTGTTATGTTGAGATTCACCTGTTCTTCGGAGGTCTTTTAAACAAATGAGATTTACATAAGAAGGAGGAAACAATGGAGTTTGAAACTCAGTGTATGTCATTTCCATGTACTGAACTCTTGTTATTCAACTATGCTGAGGTAAATTCAATATATAATTCTAGGGCACCTTTAAATGCTCTCTAAGTTGCTTTGGATAATAGTGTCTGCCAAACACGTACATGACTAGATTTATATAGATTTTAAATATTTATTTAAACTGTTTGTATTATTTCACGGTGACAAGTCATCCTCTCTCATCGCATTCAATTCAGACTGCAAGCGCACATCTCTAAAATATAATTTGTTTTGCTGTGGCGCTGTATATTGTAGATTTTCCTTACCGCTGTGCACTGTAGTATACCATGTTTAGTCTGCATTAATTCAATCCAATAATGAACATCTTTTTGTTTGTTTTCCTTCTTAAACCATTCATTTCATTGCAGCTGAGATGAGACATAAAAACACTGAAAGCTTTCTGCTTCAAGAGCCTCTGCCGTCAGTTCAGTTTTATCACCTTGACGTTTCCCTTGCATGAGCTCTTGAGTGATCAACTCAAATCCAGCCTTGAAAAATTAGACATTTTTATGCTGCTAAGTGTTGCATTCATAACAGATCGTATAGAATAATACGCATTGTGCAGAAGAGTTGTGCAGTTTGTTTGTATAATTTTTATATTTAAACTTTGGAAAAACTTGTATTATGGCATACCAATGTATTAGTGTCATGAATAGAACAGAAAAACAGTAAGGTCCTTTTTCTCCAGCTCCTTTACCAAAGAATGAAATTGAAAAGGAGAGATGGATAGATAGAAAGAAAATAAACACTTTTCTACTGTTGTTTAGTATTCATACAGAGAGCAGCCTTTGCACCTTCTGCACCAAAACTGATATTGAATCGTCCATGCTGGGTAACAATGAATCCCTAAAAATAGCAAAATACAAATTAATTTCAACAGAGTAACTTTGATCATGCATAGGCTAAATGCTGATAAAGCTTTGGCATTTCACTCTCAATGATCTTTCAGACATTATAACAAAGCCCTTTTGTCTTTGTAATTCATTCAGCCATAAATTTAGATCTTGTTTCAAAAGGACGCACGATTATTCAGTGCATGATTAGTTCATTCACTTCCATCCATATGCTAATGTGTTACAGTGACATTTAACATTAGTTTGAATGCGTGGAAGACAATAAAAGCCAACAGCTTTATAGTGGCACGTAAATCATCTTTAGAGCTAGTTAGTTCGCTATTTAACAGCTTAGACCTCTTGTGAATCTCCTTCAGACTGTTTCTGATAACCATCCCAGCACACAATATTTAAAGCTAACCTATATTTTTCAAGGTTCTGAATGAACCACCACAGTGAAAAAGGATCCTTTATAAACTTGCTTTCAGAAGCCGTTATTTGAGATTATGTTTGATGTTTCTGATCATTGTACTAGGCTCTATAAATCCTGACATGTCAATGGAGGAAATCCATGTGGACTGTGTTTTAATAGACACACTAGTTTTGTCAGATATTTTTAAGCTGTATGATTGTCTAGGGTGTGCCGGTACCCTCAGGCAACTTTTAGTGTCATAGCTATAACAATGAACACTGTTTTCTCTTGTGACTTTTCAGACATTGTTGTATAGAGTCTGTCATGTCAGTGAGAAAGGTAACAGTGCTCACTTACATCCTGATTGTAGTTGCTGTTAAGATCTTTCAGCATTGTATTCCAATCCCCAATGTCATGTTCCTGTCCTCAGGGCTACTAAACTTTGGAAAGCTCAGTAGCCACAAAAAACCCTCAAGATCCCTTTAGCTTGAAAAGCTGCACTCTTGATTTTTCTTATTAATGAAGCCAGTAGACTACATGTGGATTGCACATTTGAAGCACTTGTCTGTGACACAGTCTGCTGTAGGCTATAGTGTTTTAGTATTTAGTAGTTAAAGTAGTTTTTGTTTTTCATGTCAAGTAGCGTTAACTCAGGTAGTTAAGTGTTTATATTTGCATTTCAGTTAAAGGTGCAATAGGTGATTCTCTACAGAAACATTTTTGTTATACTGGTTGAAAGTCTCATATTCTGATAGCAATCACTATGTTAAACGGTCTAAATGTATTTTTTTATAAATATATATATTGTAAGACCATAAAAGCCGTAGGACCATAAAATGTTCATCCAATCATTATATTCAGGGCAAATTAAATAATGTGATGTCCTACCTGCCTGTCAACGTATGTTTTTGCATACCCTTGCGCACCCTGTTTACGCAGACATTATACGTCATCAATGCGTTTCATGCTATGCAGAGTTTATGCAGACAGACATCAGTCACAGAGTACCGAAAACAAAAAAAGGCACCTTTTACAGTTCCTAAAACAACAAGCTTATGCTGTGTTCATGCCATAACTTACATAATTAAGAGATGGCAACCCGTGACATTATAACCAGAGCTGTTCATGTCCTCAGACTCAGAATTATGCGTATTCATGTCAACAGTATCAACACCGAAATGAATCTGCAGCAGTCGGGTACAAGCTCTCTAAGTTGCTTACGTTCATTATTATTGTAATGTTATGTGCTTTGAGACATGAGGTAGTTTAACACCTCCTCTTGTGACACTTTCTCAAGAGCGAGCTCTGTGTGTGTGTGATCACGTGTTTTGGAGGAGGCGTGGCTTTGGACGGCGATTTGCAGGGAGGGTGGGATCGTATGCTTTCAATGCTAGCAGACTAGCGTTAGCATTTCCCTTATGACTTACTGCACCTTTAACCACCCTTCATGTTTAATCCTAAAAGAGCTGTCCAAACCTCTCTACATGTTATTTGTTATTTTGTAACCATTTAATTTTTTTATCCTTTCTTACAGCGGACCGCTAATAGACGCCTGCTTTCAAATGCTCCCGTGCGTTGATCATTATAGCCAATCACAGACATATCAGATGATCGTGTTAACACAATGGCCAATCAGAGGTGTTTACGAATCCGCTCAACAGCACTCAAAGTGTCACATTTTTTACATTTCAGTACCGACTGGTACCGAAGTCTGTACTTTTGTTGGTTGGGTTGTTGTGAGGTTTTAGTGGACAATAGGAGGTTCAAGTGAATGACAGAGAAAGGCATCCATGCAAGAGAAAGAATAAGAGTTTTATTGAAGAAAATTTTTTATGAATCAATAAATAAAGTATTTTGTTTGCAAGTGCCACCATGTTTTAATTAAAACATATTTTATTTGTAATAAAAGTTTATTTGCATTTACTTTGAAAGTAGTAACTTTCGCAATCAAATGTTAACAAACATCATTACATTTCATAATGTGCTTCTCAGTGCCATCGCTAAAAGCTTCTTGTTGGAAGAATGTCACAATCTTAACTTCTCTAACACTGTCAAGGACGTCTCAGGGAAAAAAATAAAAATAGTCAATAAACAGGAGGCAGCAATCTGCCTAGCAGAAAAGCAATGAGGGCATTTGTTTGGCCTCTAGCAAATCTCACTCAGCCCAGCTGTGAGCTGAACATTCCTCTTTTACCCTTGGTTACCCTCAAGGGCTCAGTGATCTCCACTGGGGTACAGCTAACACTTCACATTCAGAACACTCGACATATTGCACAGGTTCAGGAGAGGCAATGTGTCTAGTCTACAGACATGAGTTATAGCGGTTTGCTCCCAAGCTTGTTGTATTTCATGTGCTGTTGAGTATTTCAGTGTGTCGTTTCATGTCTGACTGGAATATCAAACATTCTTTAAAAAAAACTCCTGATTTACATTCAGGTCTTTAAGTTTGTTTCTTGTATAATGAATATGCAGCAATGTGTTAGACTCCTGGATTGTTTTGCCAATTATCAAAAAGACCAGCATAGTAATTGTGTGCTTGAGAAAGGCTTACGTTGTAATACTCAGCATATTTTCTTTCTCATGCAAGATGTGCAGATGTTCTCAGGCAGCGGTGGATTAGTGTGTTGTTAAATCTAATCCACTTTTAAATGCTTTGCTTTCAAGTACAGAACATCCATCTTGGAATATCAGAGATCTCAGCACATTTTCATCTTAGTTTTGCGGGCTAGATGAGTTTATTCGATGTTTAGCAGGAATCAACATTTTTCTAAGAAATTGCAGCTCAAGATGATAGTCAGCTTATCTGCTTTGTGAAGTTAATATACACTTTTAGACAGTTTTCTGCAAACTTTCCTCTGATGTCTAATATATATTTTTCATGCTGCTAACTACACATTGCAAAGTTTCTGGATTGACAACCATATAAATGCACGATTGAATCCAATTGACAGTGATAACCATAGTAATGGATGGAACAAAACCAGCTGATAGCTTATGTCAGATGATCTGTGCAAGTCTTGGAGTGTAAATGCAAAATAATAGAGCTGGCATTTTTTCTATGTAATGTGTTACTTTGTTGTTCACTTTACAAATCAGTCACACTGTGACTTTTTACATTTAAATTTACAGATTTTTAATAAAATAGTTCTAAGCACAGTTGTTTTATGATCAGTCCTGACAGTGATTTATTTTTAATTTCACAAGAAAATAGGATGAGATGAGTTAAAGGATTAGTCCACTTTTAAATAAACTTTTCCTGATAATTTACTCACCCCCATGTCATCCAAGATGTCCATGTCTTTCTTTCTTCAGTCGAAAAGAAATTAAAGTTTTTGATTAAAACATTCCAGGATTTCTCTCCTTATAGTGGACTTCAATGGGCACCAAACAGTTGAAGGTCAAAATTAGTTTCACTGCAGCTTCAAATTGTTCAACACGATCCCAGACGAGAAATAAGGGTCTTATCTAGAGAAACCATCAATCATTTTCTGAAAAAAAAAAGAAAATTATATGTTTTAACCTTAAATGCTCATCTTGAACTAGCTCTCATCTTCTTCTCCTCTATTAGAATTCCAGCAGTGTAGACACTGCTAAGCGTAATACTGCCCTCCACAGGCCAATGTTTGAACTAATTGTTATATACTATTGAACTAGCATATTGCATATAAAAATTAGTTCAAACTTTGCCCTGTAGAGAGGGCAGTATTACGCTTAGCAGTGTCTACACTGCTGGAATTCAAATAGAGAAGAAGAAGAGAGCTAGTTCAAGATGAGCATTTATGGTTAAAACTTTAAAAAATTCTATTTTTTCAGAAAATGAGCGATGGTTTCACTAGATAAGACCCTTATTTCTCATCTGGGATCGTGTTGAACAATTTGAAGCTGCAGTGAAACTAATTTAGACCTTCAACTGTTTGGTGCCCATTGAAGTCCACTATAAGGAGAAAAGTCCTGGAATGTTTTCATCAAAAACTTTAATTTCTTTTTGACTGAAGAAAGAAAGACATGGACATCTTGGATGACATGGGGGTGAGTAAATTATCAGGAAAAGTTTATTTAAAAGTGGACTAATCCTTTAATATTACAAACCTTTTCTTTGCATTTATTTTAGATTTATTGTCAGTACTGGGCTCACAGTTCACGCGTGTTGGGTATTTTGAAGGAAATTTCTAGGTTGGAAGTTCTTGTGCAGAGGAAAAAAAGTTTTGTCAGAAGTTTGTATGACATAAATCTAAACCTTTGTGAGTCAAGAGTTTCTTACAGTTAGTTTAATATACTTGCCCTCAATCAACAGTCTCTGTGAACTTTTTCCAACAGTTGAAAAACACTCAGCAGCCACCATAATAATGGCTTAACATGGGCATAGATGAGAAAATTAGAGCAAAATATATTCTGATATTGTTTTTTTCCACCTTGAGGCCTGAAAGATTGAATCAGAAAATGTAGAGATTTGTATGTAAGATGTAGCACCTTTATTATTATTATATACATACATAAGGTTATTTATAGTCCACCACCAATTGCCTTATTCCACAGGCATTTTGTAATCCAATAAAATATGAGATAATTTGCACTCTAACAGCAGTGTATGCCATAAATTGCTCATCTAGCAGATACTGCTGCTTAGTTTCTAAACTTTTTTGTCCTTAGCAATTGGTGATTTTATTTTTTTCTGATTTTGAAGTCATACTTTGACGCTGGTAAGTAGCACAACCAATTGTTTTCATTGTATTGCTTTAAAAGTCATCAAAAGGAATCTTCTGGGCAACGTCCACCCGTAACCATGACACGGGAACCAAATACAGAAACAAGTGAACACATGCAGAGATTTGCCATGAATCCCATGTGAAACGGCCTTTAAGGAGTTGAGTTTGTGCAGCATGGCAGACATTTCCATATTCCTCCCCTTTTTCTGTCACTATAGGTCCGTATTTGACCCAGACCAAAACCTTATGTTTAAATGGATCCTGATGACACTGATAGTACTTGTTGCTAAAGAAGCACTACAGACTTTAAGTAGCTGCTGTTGATTACACATCCATCACATAATCACAGATGAAGCTAATTAGGTTTTTCTGCAGCAGCTAATTGAAAGCACTCAAATGAACAGTACTTCCCTTGATACCTTTTAACAGATGTGTTTTCTTTCACCTATTACCAAAGTCTGTTCAACATTGTATTTTCTGTTACTCGGCAAAAGAAAGAAAATACAAATTTCAGAACAGATGATAGTGTAATTATTCCCTGTGGAGTGATGGAAATATTGCACTAACCACCAAAGATAAACTCTATTTGCATTTCCAGAAGGAAATGCTGGTGCTTGCTAAGCAGAAAAATCTTAAGCCCTGCATAAATGAAATGTCAAATTTGAACAGTCATAAACTTTGTTGCTGTCATAATAACCTATGTCTTGTTTTTTGTTGTCAGTGCATAGTAATCAACACAGCACAGTTTCTATGCCACCTTTGCAATGTAAACAGCTTTAGATTGTTAAATATACAGTGGGTACGGAAAGTATTCAGACCCCCTTACATTTTTCACTCTTTGTGATATTGCAGCCATTTGCTAAAATCATTTAAGTTCATTTTTTTTCCTCATTCATGTACACACAGCACCCCATATTGACAGAAAAACACAGAATTGTTGACATTTTTGCAGATTTATATATAAAAAAAAAAAAACAGAAATATTACATGGTCCTAAGTATTCAGACCCTTTGCTCAGTATTTAGTAGAAGCACCCTTTTGATGTAATACAGCCATGAGTCTTTTTGGGAAAGATGCAACAAGTTTTTCACACTTGGATTTTGGGATCCTCTGCCATTCTTCCTTGCAGATCCTCTCCAGTTCTGTCAGGTTGGATGGTAAACGTTGGTGGACAGCCATTTTTAGGTGGCTCAATTGGGTTTAAGTCAGGGCTCTGGCTGGGCCATTCAAGAACAGTCACGGAGTTGTTGTGAAGCCACTCCTTCGTTATTTTAGCTGTGTGCTTAGGGTCATTGTCTTGTTGGAAGGTAAACCTTCGGCCCAGTCTGAGGTCCTGAGCACTCTGGAGAAGGTTTTCGTCCAGGATATCCCTGTACTTGGCCGCATTCATCTTTCCCTCGATTGCAACCAGTCGTCCTGTCCCTGCAGCTGAAAAACACCCCCACAGCATGATGCTGCCACCACCATGCTTCACTGTTGGGACTGTATTGGACAGGTGATGAGCAGTGCCTGGTTTTCTCCACACATACCGCTTAGAATTAAGGCCAAAAAGTTCTATCTTGGTCTCATCAGACCAGAGAATCTTATTTCTCACCATCTTGGAGTCCTTCAGGTGTTTTTTAGCAAACTCCATGCGGGCTTTCATGTGTCTTGCACTGAGGAGAGGCTTCCGTCGGGCCACTCTGCCATAAAGCCCCGACTGGTGGAGGGCTGCAGTGATGGTTGACTTTCTACAACTTTCTCCCATCTCCCGACTGCATCTCTGGAGCTCAGCCACAGTGATCTTTGGGTTCTTCTTTACCTCTCTCACCAAGGCTCTTCTCCCCCGATAGCTCAGTTTGGCTGAACGGCCAGCTCTAGGAAGGGTTCTGGTCGTCCCAAACGTCTTCCATTTAAGGATTATGGAGGCCACTGTGCTCTTAGGAACATTAAGTGCAGCAGAAATTTTTTTGTAACCTTGGCCAGATCTGTACCTTGCCACAATTCTGTTTCTGAGCACTTCAGGCATTTCCTTTGACCTCATTATTCTCATTTGCTCTGACATGCACGATGAGCTGTAAGGTCTTATATAGACAGGTGTGTGGCTTTCCTAATCAAGTCCAATCAGTATAATCAAACACAGCTGGACTCAAATGAAGGTGTAGAATCATCTCAAGGATGATCAGAAGAAATGGACAGCACCTGAGTTAAATATATGAGTGTCACAGCAAAGGGTCTGAAAACTTAGGACCATGTGATATTTCAGTTTTTCTTTTTGAATAAATCTGCAAAAATGTCAACAATTCTGTGTTTTTCTGTCAATATGGGGTGCTTTGTGTACATTAATGAGGAAAATAAATGAACTTAAATAATTTTAGCAAATGGCTGCAATATAACAAAGAGTGAAACATTTAAGGGGGTCTGAATACTTTCTGTACCCACTGTATGTTGAAGACAGATCTCAATTCAATATGCAAATAAATCCAATGAAGACGACCAGTTGCAAGTATTATATCTTTGCTTTTGATTGGATTTTGAATAGCAGATGTTAATGTTATGTAATTTTGCTTATTCCAACCTTGTTACATATTGTAAAGAATTTTGATAGAATATTTTATAGATAATTTGCCTCATTTTAAATAAAATTTCAGGGAAAAATGGCTACTGCATGCAGTATAGCTTATGCAGTATATTTGACAGCTGTGAAAACTGTAAGATATTTTCTTTGTCTAAAAGTGGTGGCAATTCAATAGATGGAGCTAAAAATCAGATTAAACCATCCTTGTAGTATAATTTTATACTTAATCATAGATGAATGCTACATGCAAGGATTATAACTTTTTCATGGCTGCATTACATTTGTGTCTGACTGTTGACATGAGTTACAGCAAGAAAGACATTCTGTGAGAGTATGAAAGAAGCAGGATCTTTTATTTCATCATTTCTGTAGCTTGTTTTGTCTAATGTCTCAAGAATAATTGACAGCCCTTTTAGTGCGTCTCACACATCAGAGATCTGTTTCTGCAGCATTTGTTGAGCTGCGAAGTAGGATTTTAAGTGTGTAAAATATATTCATCAATAAATCATTCATTAAAAATGTGCTAATTTAAGAAAATATTCATTAAGCCCATCCAAACTTCTTCCTGCAGTCACAGTTTTTCAGATACTTGTAGTGTGCTCATTCCAGACATTCTGTTCATAACAAATGATTTCATACATGATTTATATTCTATGATATGATGACTTCAAACTTGCACAGCACAAAAGTAGCAAATATTTTATCAGCAGAGTCATGCTTATCTTCAATTTTTCAGTTTACATCAGAAGATGAGCAGTAATATCATTCACAGAACATTTCCCCCAGGCGCACTATGCAGATTTTTCAAGCTATGAATTCAGTGGATGTCACCGGTCTCTCCGGCTGAGGTAGATTCACTGTGAGAGCAGGTGTTGTTTACAACGTGCCATTCTGCAGCACTGCCCAAATAAACAGCTGTCAGTAGACAAACACAGAAGGAAATCCTCATGCAGCCAACCTGAATAACATGTGAGAAATGAAAAATATGAGAAGCTGAGGTGAACATGTTTTCCAATATACTGCTCGCAATCTTGTTTGTTATCTAAGTAAAAATCCCTTTACTTGATGGTTTTCTGAGAATATAAAGTAAAGGAGTCATTTTAATTCACCATTGATCAAGAATAGTTTAAAGGTGAAGTGTGTAATTTCTCTGTCACTAGAGCCAGCAAAAGGAAATAAAAGGCCTCATCCACTAATAATTTCATACAATTTGTATTTTAGTAAAAACTTTTGCCATTCTCAATGACCAGTTAAAGGGGTCATATTTTACATCTTGTAAAAGTGTCATTATAAGTCTCTGATGTCCCCAGAGTGTGTATGTGAAGTTTTAGCTCAAAATACCCCACAGATAATTTTTTCACAGATCATCACAGCAAAAACGCTCCTATTTTGTGTGTCCCTTTAAATGCAAATGAGCTGCTGCTCCCAAGAAGAGGGCGGAGTTTCAAGAGCTTGTGTTAGCAGCGCCAATTAACTCACGCAGACTCACTTAAAATTTCAGAAACTGTTCAGCCTTTTATGTTCAATCTGGACTTGGACAATGATGGAGAGACTTTCAAGCATAAGAGACTTTCAAAAACATTAAAATACCTTTACAACACAAAACTTTTGAATAGTAGTGTATATTTTACAAACTAATGACACCAAGAGTAAAAATTCTTACATACTTAGAATTAACAGAATAAACACCCCATACTTTCCTTTCTGACCTGCCCTGTCTTCCATTGCTTGGCCAAACAGTAGTCTTGCCAAACAGTAGTCCTGCCAGGCTTTGTTTTCGGACTACTCCAAAAGCAGTGTTGTGAAGCATGACAGAATCAGCTTATGGACAGCAGTCTTGTCATTGTCCCTGCAAATTAAACTGGGATTGTAGAGCATATTTAACTTTGAAGAAAAACATGACACTTGAAATGCATGCTTTAGGGTCTCCATACCAGTTGTACATCTAGTAGATGCTCAAGTTTGATTTTTCAAACGACTGAGCTGTAGTTTGGTGCGTCTAGCCCCTCGTTTAGTGATTCAGCACCAGGCAATGCCAGAATATTTCAAAGGGCTCTTTGCAGCACATCAATCTCAGCCAAAATCAGTCTTATATCTGGCTGCTGCTGAAGCTTTCGTTCTCAGTCCCTCATTCTGTACGTGGGAGGTCAATATCTGACAGCTGGCATTACCATATTTTCATCCCGGTCAGGGTATAAATAAGTTGGCCGTGTAGGGTAAAACTAACAATTCGTCACAGTTGACTGCCTTCCATCCCTCTGAGTTTGTTTGCACAGCTACTCAGACTGCAAGCGCACTGTAATTAATATCTGAGCCTCAGCAGGCAAAGAGACATCTTTGACCACAGAGCTGGTCAGAGCAGAGCATTGTTTTCTAATAGCAAGCTTGCAGTTGTTTTAAAGTTTAGCACTGGCATGAAGCGCAGGAGCTGAAATGGAGCTTGTCGTACACTAATGACTTCTAAACCAGCTTGTATTGTTATTTTGCTCATTGTTAAAGACCTTTGCCAATTCTCTATTGTCTGCCTTTTCTACTTTTTCTGCTTATTTCATGTTGTCCCATATTCTCAGACAAAGCTTTTTTATTTTTTACTCTTAGTGGTGAACATGTGGATTAATTACTAATCTCGACAAAACAACTGTTCTCTCTCTTTTTCTCCAGCCCTCTGAGGAGCCCAACATCCTGCTGGCTTCCCCCAAGTTACTGCTTCCTTCAGGCAGTCAGCTCCCAGCCAGCACTCCCCTGTCGGTGCACCACCAGCTCCAGCTGCTCCAGCAGCAGCTCACCCAGCAGCAGCAGCAGACACAGGTGGCCGTAGCCCAGGTGAGATTAAGTCACTGCACTTTAAATGGACAATTTATAGACTTGAATTAGTGGGATTTAGTGTGCTGCAGCATTAGTGTAAACATGAGATATATTGTGGTTATTGTTATGTATATTTTTCACAAAGTATCAGACATGTTTATACATTACCATGTGTAAATACACATTATATACACATAAATGCACATTACCATTCAAAAGTTTGGGGTTGGGATGATTTTTGAAAGAAGTCTCTCAAAGTCTGCATTTATTTTATCAAAATACAGTAAAAACTATATTATAATGTGAAATATTATTACAATAACTGTTTTCTAATTCTAATTAATATATAATATAATAATAATATAATATATGAATTTCTCCTGTCATGACAAAGCTGAATTTTCAGCATCATTAGCTATGCTTCCATTCAAAGCTGCAAATTTAACTTGTGCGCAAAATTGGAATATCGCATAAAACATTTGTGAATAAAGTAGCGTTTCCATCTAGTGAGCTGAAAAGTGCAATCACCACTTCCTGAGAAACTAGTGCTAAATATCAGAAATGTATGAGTAAAATGTAAGTTGCTGCAGTTGGAGAAGCCACTGTATATAATAATTTTAATATATAACAAATTACTTGCGGCTTGCGCCTCAGAGCACGCAGACGAAACTCACTAAACGTGGCCATATTAAAGCCACAATATGTAAATTTTTGCCGCTAGAGGTCGCTTATTCAAAACCAAAGCATAGCTTGAGGACGCCTTGATTTCGTGGGAGGTGGGAGGTTTTGTCTTCACGTCTACAGCCAGTGGAAAAGAATTGGGATGGGACTCGGGCAGAAATCATGTTCATGGATGAGAAATATTAACGTTACTATAGTATGAAGCAGAGCAGGGCAGAGTGCTGTGCGAGCAGAAACGATGGCCGCTGGATCGATTGCTAACGAGAGACGAGCGCGACACATGCCTCGAGAGCAGCGAAACTTTTATTACACTGCAGTCGCCACTTCCGCTTCTTCCGGTCATGTATATGTGGGGTAACGCAGCGCTGTTTATCATATTAGATACATTTGTGCTTAGAAAGTTGTTATAATGCTACTCTTGTGTTCGCTCCGCAGCTACTATGAAAAACTTGATGCACACTGCAGTAAGCTAGATTGATATTAGACATGGTAAAACATGGTACTCGCTGTAAATCAAGAAAACAAGATTTAAACAATAAGACTTACTGTGTTGAGCTATATAACATGATTAGTTTTCTGTCATTTAATGTATCCATCCAAACAGTTGCTCACCTGTCTAATAAAACACATAATATACTAAAGCGTCTTCGGTGTTTCCATGGTTTCTACAAAATAAAACCGAAAACTGAGGGTAACACGTGTATGATGTCATTGATAGGCGACACATGGACACGGTCCGTGTCCTGGTTAAAATTGCATATTTCTCTGGATTTAAACATTATTGGAAACAGTACACAAGTCAAAATATATAACATTGTTCTAGTGGTTTTTGAATATTTTATTCCAAAAATCCTACATATTGTGCCTTTTAACTTGCTTTCTGAGGCAAATGCCTGCTGTTTGGGAACGCAGTCGTGTAAGACAGTTCTGGGAGGTAATTATACCAAACCACTTTGATGACAGACTTTGCTCAGGCTTTTCAGAATTACCAAAAACAGCGTTTCAGAGGCTGTGCAAAGATATCGGTCCACTGGTTGGTCCAGTTATGCCATCACGTCAAAAAGTCACATGACTTTTTTGATATGCATCAATTAATTTATACGGTTTCCATCGTAGTTTATGGGCTTGTTTTCTTATTGGATAAAAAAAAAATTATCCGACTCAATTGAGCGCATACGTTTTTTTCAAAAAATTTATGTGCATCTTGGCATTTCCATCCAATGCGATATCCCAAAATGCACATAAAAATAGGTGGATGGAATCAAATCTATTAATCCAGTCTTCAATGTCACATGATCCTTCAGAAATCATTCTAATTATGTTGATTTAGTGCTCAAGAAACATTTTTTATTATTATTATCAATGCTGAAAACAGTTAGAAATTTCAAAAGAATTTATTTAAAAATAGAAATCTTTTGTAACAAATGTTTTTAACTGCCTATTTTCATTAGTGCATCCTTGCTGAAGTATTGATTTCTTTAAAAAAAAAAAAATCTTACTGACCACAAAGTGTTATATAATATTTATTTAATAATTTAATGTATTAATTTTGGAGGTGTTTGTTTAGAGGTTAAAAAGCACCACTAGCTCATCTCATTTGCCAATATAATTACATGTATTGTTCTTTTGAGGACTGTTTTATTAATTCGCATTGTGCATTATGCAAATGTTTTTTATTATGGGTCAGGTGAGTCCAAATGTTTTGTTTGCTCAAACAGATAAACACAATACAAACAACAGCTGTTCTGCAGGAATTTAATTCAGTTCCTCCAGTTATTTATGAGCAGAAAAATGTGTTCCCACACTGATGAATTTGATATTTTTGACCTCAACTGGTTCTTTTTTAAATAATTGAGCTGTTTTATCAGCTTGTTTGATATATTCTTGAAGTGTGAAATGTTCAATTGTGGTGTGAAATGTATGCGTTCACCCACCTTTTTACACCGCTAATCTGTAATGAATGTCTATTTCTTGTCTAAATAGCGATTTAAAAAAAAAAATGTTACCTCTAATGTGAACCACAACAGTAGAACTGATTATGGATAGCTTGGAGTGCACAAAAAACCTGCAGTCTTGTGTGTTTTAAGTGTTTTCATTGTCTCCGGCACTAGACTAGTTTATTTATTCAGCCTTTGAGAGCCTGCGGTTTGCTTGTTTAGCCACAGTTCTACACCAAGTGTTTGGCAAGAGGAGAAAGCAGTTGTTTTTCATAAGCATAATGCTCAGCCAGAGGGTATGCTCTCCCTTAAAGTGTTTTTATGTTTTTTTTGTTTTGTTTTTTTGCATGGAAGACACTTCACTCTTCACAGGTCTGAGAACAAGCTCACAGGGGGTGGAATTTTGTTCCTCGCTCTTTTGACCCACATCTTTGTTGAACGAGCATGGCTCAGTGTTGCTTTGAGGTGTAGGGTAGTCATGGATGTCCGTCCTGTAAGAACTTTGATAAGCAAAGCCATCCACTGCAAAGCAGACCCTGATTTGCAACACAACACCCTCAAAGAGAAACAAGCTGTGACTTTGCTCTGGCTTCTGTGATGTCCTCAGTCACTGAAGAAGAGACACTTTGAAGCGCGCTATCAAAGAGGCACACGCGAGTCAATCGTCGCTTATTAATTTATTTCTCCATTTGTTTTGCAGTGGCGCTAATCCTTAGGGAAAATGATCGGCAGATGAAACGATATTTGCTTTTCTGAAGTCACGATTGGTGGTAGTGGTGAAACGGGTTATTGCGGAGGAAGGTGTTTGTGTGTTTTGTGTTTCTTTAATCATATTCTGGTGGAATATTCTCCTTGAGGCAGTTCAGTACAGATAAAATGAGTCAAAAACATTTGGCTACTGCCACGTCCAGAAAATGATGCCTACGTCAGATCTCCAGAACATCAAATTTATATGCATGTGCATTTCAGATGCTTTATGAGCTCAATTTAGGCTAAATGTATTTTGAATCTGAGTGATTGAGTTGTAGTTGTGCATGCAGAGTTAAATGTGATTTCTCTCAAATGGAAGCCTTATTTAATGTTGAGTGTTTTGTTTTTTTCTGTGTAGAAAAATAAGATATATGTGGGTTTATGGAGAGTTTACGCACATCCATGTCCAACAAAACAGTGAGAAAATGGGCTCTGCATGCTCTTTGTATTGTAGCACTGCTTGATTTCCACTGCCCTCTTGCAGCTTTCAATGGGTTGTCTAAGGAAAAATCAGCACTGAAATATTTGATGTAATTACTTGGTGCAGTTTGAGGGCAGCAACAACGGAATAAATAGTCATATTAAAACCTTGTAATGACTGCAGTGCAGTGGAATAAAAAAGATTACCTTTGTGTTTTGAAATGACTGTGGTCATGAAAGTCTCCACTTCAAATATGTGTGATTAAATGGATTGTTAGAACATGAATCACAAATTACCTTTTTTTAGAACTCTCTAGGTTATGTTGGTGAAAGTGAAATTTGGTGACATACATTCTAGTGTTATTAAATTTGTCCTGAGAAAGCATGAAAAAAGGTTTAGAAAATAGTGGGGGTTTTTTTGTTTTGGTTTTGTTTGGTTGTTGGTTTAGTGTGGTGTGGTTTAGCTGAGTTTAGTTTTTGGTTTAGTTTAGTTTAGTTTAGGTTTGGTTTAGTTTAGTTTGGTGTGGTTTAGCTGAGTTTAGTTTTTGGTTTGGTTTAGATTTAGTTTGGTTTAGTTTAGTTTGTTTTGGGTTTGGTTTAGTTTGGTTTTGTTTTAGTTTTTAGTTTGGTGTGGGTTGGATTAGCTGGCTAGCCAGGTAAGTTTCAGATTAGTTTGCGCCAATCCTGGGTTTTAGGTAACATGAAAGTGACACTATATAGTAAAAACAAATATTTAACGATGAAATTGTCTGGCTCTAATGATAAATCGAATGATTTTATTTTTATTTTTATATGATTTATATAATTATTATATGATCTATGTTATTATTAATCCATTACACACAAGCAATTTTAGTTTAACAGTTATTATTAAGCATTTAGTTTAAATGAATATTAATATATATAGATCATATGTAATATAAATAAGCTGTAGAATCAGTAGATATCTCTTTAAAAATTACTACATGTGATCTTACATGTTTGTGTCTCTATCGCTATATATTATAAACTATATAAACTAACTTCACAAGTTTCACTTGCACTGATAGAGCAAGATCATCTTTTTTTTCTTTTTCTTTTTTGTCCTCTTTCATGGACAAGTATTTTCATTAGTCTAAAATGTTGATTTATCAGCATCATGGTACCAACAAAGCCGGATTGGAATGGTTTGGTTTTGTCAACTTAAAACTAATCCTGTAACCCTGAGTTTGATCAACTACCATCATTGTACAGGCCCATGGTGTGGTTTAGCTGGGTTTAATTTTTGGTTTGGTTTGGTTTAATTTAATTTAACAATTAGGTTTGTTTCAACCAGTTTCAAAATACTATACCATGATAATGCAGTAACATGATAATAACTTGAGCAGTTATCAGGATATGAACAATTGATACCAGCACATTGCTAATTGGACTTGACCTTAGACTTTAGACCTGACTGGAGTTTCTGTTTCGTAATGTCACAGGCTGTTTGAAAACTGAAACTTTCCTGGTTAAAATGGTTGAAATCCATGTTCTTGATGTTGAAATTGCTGCATTTATTCTTCATAAACATATGCTTTTTTTTTTACCACAGCACTGTAGCTAATATTTGTCTCACTATATGCTAATGTTAATGCCAGCAATAATCATCAATCGTTCCCTTCATACAGTCAGAGATATTACTGTTCTCACTCTTTTCATTTTCCAGACGTAATTGCACAGTGAACTTTTAATTGTTTAATTAGTAGACTTGAAAATGAAAAGAAGAATTACTGATTGCAATGGCAATACATTGACGTTAAACAATTCTTCATTGCTGCTTTTGTTGTTTACTTTTTTTAAGACAATATTGAAATACTGAAGAAGAAATACTGCTTTTTAATGCCATCAAGGAAAATGATGATCATGAAAACATTTGAGCTCCAAGATTTACCCTGACTGAGGAATGTGCCCCACTCAGAGTGAGATATAAAACTATGACAGTATGAAATATGAGGCTTGTGTACATTTACATCCTATATCCTTTGGAAACAACATCTTTTGTCATGGTAGGCAGCTCTTTTCCCAAAGACAATCACTCTTTGTCAAAACACACACACACACACATACATACAAGCATGTACACTCAAGAACTGATGGCAAACGGCTCAACCTGAACTAAGCTTTCAGTCTACATTTACAGTATGGTAATTTTTCCCCTCAATTTTTTGCACTACTCCCTGCTGGCCTGATCTTGACGGCTCATTGGCTTTGTCTGGAGAATGTATTGTTCTTAAGGGCATGCAGCACAAGCAGGCACGCTGATTAAGATGGGTCATAAATCACCCAGGACCCCTCGGAGGGTGGCCGCTGTGGCTTTAGGAGCAAACGGACACTTAGACGGTCCTTAAGACAAAATGGATTCGCCCATCTATCGCTGCAGAATCTTAGGACTTATGAAGGACACTGATGTGCATCATAATCGCTTTGGATATCTTTATAGCTGGCATCATTTGACATTAACAGGACATACCCAGCAGCATTTCATAACACAACTGCCTTATGTGTCTATTTCCGGTACTTATGGAAATTGAGGACTGTTTGTTAGACTATTACAGATAATTTATTTATCAAGGTTGATTAATTACTTGACCAAACAGCTGTGAAAATTGAATACTGAGGGTATTTAGTGAAACAAACAGCCGGAATATGTAATTTATTTATGCAAAAAGTTTTATGGGGCAGAAAAATATGACTCTGATTTAATTATAAATTAGATAACTGGGTAGATTAACTGGATAATTAATCTCATGAATCTAAATTTATTATGTTATTCCCAGTAAACACCGTATTTTAATCTGGACTGAAATATTGAAATAGTCATAGTTTTATTATTATTGTATAGAGGACTACATTTGAAAACACCCAGAGAATGAAGCTGGTATTAGATTCTAACCTTCTGTATATGATGTCAACATTAAAGTGGAAGTGATGAGATGTGAGATTTAACAGGCATTTGTCCTTCTACTGTTGCTCTTCAGCTGTATTTTAAGAGTACTGATGAATTGATCTGGTGTCAGGAATGTAAAAACAGCTAAAAGGTCTTTCATGATTTGGTGTTAAAGAAGCTTTTTGAATGAAAGTGCTCTTTAATTTGCATGAATGGCAGCTACCCACACAGTAAATGAGATGACCTTCATAGTAACACTTCCCAAAGATTATCATAATTTTTTCATGTTCAATATAAATGCATTCAAAATATATTAAATAGAAATGCATAACAACATGCATGAAATGATGCATTTAGATACAGAGCTTTTGGAGATGACATTAAATATATAAATCATTTCAAGTAGGACTTTGAAATTGTCCAGAATAACAATGATACAATTCTATTACTATTGAAGCCCAGGCAGAATCCAGTGTGTTCAGACATATTCTTCCGAAGTTAAATCAAGGCTAATTCTGAAAGTATTTATGAAATAAATGTTTGATCAAATGAAAAGCTAAAACTTTTCCTNTTTTTTTTTTTTTTTTTTTTTAAAGTATAGCTTTAAATTTGAATAATGTTTTTAAGTTGGAGATTTACTGAAGTTGAAAAGTGGGGAGAGTTGGAGTCTTTTGTTCCTAGCAAAGACGACTCTAGGAAATACAGCTAATTAACTGCTGGATGTCTCCGTGTTGTTTGTTTGCTAATATGTTCTAGTGTCTGCTTATCTATCTATTGGGTGTACTGAAGCATGCATACTATCACTTATGTGTTCCTCAGGTTCATCTGCTGAAGGATCAGCTCTCCGCAGAAGCTGCGGCAAGGATTGAGGCCCAGGCTCGAGTTCACCAGCTGCTGTTGCAGAATAAGGATCTACTGCAGCATATTTCTCTCCTGGTCAAACAGGTTCAGGAGCTGGAGCTCAAGCTGGCTGGACATGGCTCTAGTGAGTATGATTTCCTGTGTTCAACTTGTGTTTTGTGACCAAAATTATTTGTGCCTTATTTAATGCCTATAATAATAATAATGAAAGAATAAGCACATCATCATTGTTATCTGTACATTAAAAAATTAAATGAATGCATTAAAATCAAACACATTTTGATATGAAAATATTTATTTATGGTCATCGTGCACATATTCACAAATACATCCATGCGTGGAATACAACAGTATTGTATTTCTGTTGTAATTTCTTTAGCTTCATGCTAGCAGTAAACAATTAGTCTAACTCACCTGCTAATAGTTAGGTGTGTAGGATAATAGGGTATTGCTAAAAACCCGATACGTAAACTAGAAAAAGAAATCCTGCACACTATCCCAACTTGCCAAAAATATCTAAATTTATTTGGCAGCGTGTCGGTCCCATGACCTTCATCAGGCATTTACATTTTACCTTAATGCTACTTTACAATGTGGTCAAGTTAAACCCTCAAGCCTTTGTGCAAAACACTGAAAGAAGTTTTTTGAGTTTGTTTTTATGAAGACCACAAATTATAAATATTTATTTTAGATGTATTTTAAATTAGTCTATATATTTTAAATTATATATTAAATAATTGTCATGTCTACAGACATATTTATTTATTTATGCAAAACTTTATTATTATTATTATTAAATGTAATGGTTCAATATTAAATAGTTGTTGTTGTTGTCATTTTTAATGCTTCAATATTAATAATTATATTATTATTATTATTATTTTAAAGAGGACAAAAACACCCAGTGAATGAGGCTGGTGTTCGCTTGTAACCTTGACTTCAGAGCAGTATATGGTGTCATCATTATAGAAGATGTGAGAAGAGATTTGACAGTCGTTTACAGTCGTCTCTTACAGGGTGACAGTTGGGACAGTCAAGGATGGGAGCTCTTTATCATGCAAGCTAATGTGAAAGACGGCACATCTCGAGATGCTGCTGGTCTATATGAGAGTGTCCTCAAATGAACTGGTTTAAAATAAGCCTGAAATTAACCCATGTGGAGTGCGCATCCATAATGGGAGAGAAGTTATAAGACAAAGTGAAATTATATGTGATGGAGAGAGATAGGAGGGGAACAGATGGGAGGGTCTGAGAGAAAAGACAAAGAGAGTAAGAAACTGCTGCTGAAACACATCAGGTATATTCAGAGAGGGTAAGTGAGGATGTGTTGCAAGGGTAAGAGCACTGTTATAAACCTGCTGGAGCAGAAGAAAATGGAAAAAGTGGAGCAAAATGACATAAAGCATTATGCAGATGACATCCACAGAGAAGAAAGAATGTAAAGACTGAAAACCAGTTTTGGGGAACATTCCTTTGAAATAGTAGTTTGAAAAGGTACAAGCAACTGTAGTAGTTAATTAAAATTTTTAACCCTAAGAATGTCATATTGATTAGTTATCTAGTTGCCAGAAACTTACTGTCGACTGCATTTAAGCTCATTCTGTTGGAATCTAAGAACATGACTGATGAAAACACTCCAAAGCCAGCCTATTTATACAGGGATTCCTTAAGAATGATTGGTCAACTAGACAGGGTTCAGGCAGGCCACTGACTAGTCAGTTTTGAAAAGTTCAAAATTTGGGGGTTGGTAAGTTTTTTTTTTTTTTTTTTTTTTTTTTTTTTTTTTTTAAAGAAGTCTCGGTAACACTTTATTTTAGTGTCATTGTTACATGTTACATGTAGTTACTATAGTAATAACTAGAAATTATGCATAATTACATGCAATTAACCCTAAACCAAACCCTCATCCTAACCCTAAACCTATAGTAAGTTCATGCAGTTAATTATTATTACTCGGTACTTAAATGTATAATTACACTGTAATACTGACACCTTAAAATAAAGTGTAACCACAGTTTCTTATGTTCACCAAAGCTGCATTTATTTGATCAGAAATACATTAAAAGCTGAAATATTGTCAAATATTATTAAAATAACTCATCTATTTGAATACATTTTAAAAATGTAATTTATTCCTGTGATAGCAAAGCTGAATTTTCAGCAGTCATTACTTCAGTCTTCAGTGTCACATGATCCTTCTGAAATCATTCTTATTTTCTGCTCAAGTAACATCTTATCACAGTTGAAAAGTTGATGTTATATTAAAAAAAATTGTGCAAACTGTGAAATATTTTCATGATTTTTTGATGAATAGAAAGTTCAAAAGAACAGTACTTATTTAAGTTGGGTTTTTTTGTAACAATGTAAATTTTTACTGTCACTTTTGAACAATTTAATGTATACTTGCTGAATAAAATATTAAATTCTTACTGCCCCCAAACTTTTGAAGAGTAGTATTTTACTTATTTATGGATTTATTGTATTTTCCCATCCTTTTTCTTTATACTTTTCAGTTTGCTTTAAAGTTACTTTGAAGCATTAGTTTAAAATTCATGTAAGCCGCTCTCAGACCCTTGAAACGAGTCAAGTGTGAAAATGCCCTCATTCTCTTCCTCTCTCTCAACAGTGGGATCTCAAGACAGTCTCCTTGAAATCACTTTCCGTGCTAACGTGCCCCCAGTCCTATGCGACCCCACCACCCCAAGACCAGAGGACGCCATCCTTCCTCAACTCAACGATGGGACACCGCTCTCCTTGCCGCTGGGCAGTCCAATAGGTAGGGACCAGTGCTTGATCAAGTTTGAGTGTTTCCGCTTTCTCCCTGGACCACCCCAACAGGATGAGAGCCCTGACACGCCATCCCAAGGCATCTCGCCCTCATCAAGAGATGAGATTTTGAGTAGCCTCGAGCTGCTAAAGTTCCGCGAGTCGGGAATCGCTTCTGAGTACGAGTCAAACACAGATGAGAGTGATGAAAGCTGGGGACAGCAGGACGAGAGCACCCTGCGTCTGCTCAATGTGCTTAACAAACACGGCCCCTCTGACTGCTTGGAGGACGAAATTGCTGTTTAATGTGATTTTGTGCACATGGCTTAGAAAACACTGCTTGATGTTCTGCTTAAACGGTTCAAGTCAATGAATGTCAAAATTGTCAAACCATCTACTGCTGTTTGTACTGCTGATGATTCTGGGAGACCAAGGTGACTTCAACCATTTGGTGGCTGTTTTGTTTGTTACCTTTTGTGTAAAATATTGAAGAGCAAACAGTCCCAAAGCATAGTAAATGCTGTTGTCTTCATTTTAAAGTTTAGGGACACACATCAGATGTCTGATTCTTGTATCTCTAATGGAACGTTCACACAATCAGCGATTCTAGTGGCAGTATTGTTGGTCATAATGGCCTACTTCCAAACACTTCAGTGTTGTTGGTGCTGTGCAACTGACCATCACAAGTGGGATATACAGCAAGATTCACTCTAATTTGAATTAATTGTAGAATCTGTTTTCTTGCCACTAAAAGTTGGCATTCTGTATATAAACTGGAGCAGTGCATAATGCATAATATGAATAAGATAGATCATGTTTTTTAGTAAGTTTAATTAGTTTTTTAATTGAGTACCATGAACTAACAACTAATGCTTTTCATTATTTTCAGAATTATTAATATACATTTGACATTTCAGCATTGATGTCATGAATTTAATTAAAGTGCCCCTATTATGCCATTTTTAAGGTTCCTAATATTGTTTTGGGAGTCTCCTACAACAGGTTTACATGCATGCAAGGTCAAAAAACACTTTCGTTTTCTCATAATATACATTTAATATCACCTCATTTATCAAAGATTCTTAAACAATTTATTTGAAGCAGTTCAGCGATTCAGTCTCTCTAAACCCCTCATTTCCGTGAGCCTACACTGCTCTGATTGGTCAGATGGCCCAGTCTCTTGTGATTGGTCTACCGCGTACAGCGTGTGTCGGAAATTAAACGCCCATTGCCATAACTGAATTACAGCTCCAGAGGCTTATCAGTTCCAAAGACTATAGATATAGAAAGACGGTTCACTCCTATTAGTTATGAATGGGAGAAACTGCAACGCGCAATATGGCGAAATACGTCCCGCCTTCTATGTAAAAGATCCAATCACTGATTGGTAAAGTCATTGCGTCACTGCAGCTAGCGTTAGAAGCTCCGGTTCCCATAGAAACCTGAGACTCACGCTTAGGACTGCACATTGGCTAGTCTAGCCTGAAAATAAGCTTTTTTAACGCTATTTGATCACAAGAAACTACATTTATGGAACAGTTCATGTCAGATTTTGTGGCTGATTTGAAATATGTTATTTAATTGTGAGTTTGCCAAGCAGTTTTTGAGATTTCAGGATTCCCCCATTCAAATAGATAGGGCTTGGTCTTAGATGCCCAAAGGCGTATGTGAAAGGGACTCTGTCAGTTCTCAAGAGAATGTATACAATGTATGGACAGAAAAGATGGAATCGATTTACTTATCAATTCGAGCCTGAGTCCGATGATAAAACTCAATCGTAAGCGTGACTGGAGCAGGACGTTTCTCAGTGTCAACTTAGTGGTATGTTATAAGACATTAATCGACATATTTTTAGACAATAGTGGGCCCACAGCTGACTAGCAGAACCACAACGGTTAGCCGGAGACCTACAGCTGCACTGAGTGTACACAACATAACATACAAAACTACGTATTTTGAACAATTGAAAGAAAATATAAACATCAATTATTAATCCTACTTACAGGTTGTGATTCAGAGGAGCAAGCTGGTCCAAATAAACTGGGTACTGACACATCTTTCAGCAAGCGTTTTGCGAATCCCACGTTGAACTACCCAAGGTTTGAGAAGCAGTCGTCAGTAAACAGAACACAACAAAAGATTGGGATTGTTTTGCTGTGGTATTGTTGAAAAAAATTATTTTAACCACTGATTCTTAGCAGCCTCATCATTCGAAAGTGAAAATAAAACAAATTTACTTTCACAGCATAGAACACAGCTACAGCAAAAAGCTACAGCGTTTGAGGGTGGGTCAAGTTGTTCATAAACATAGGCGGGCATTAGGCAAATGTGTTACCTAGTGACGTGTACCCATCACGGAAGTGGGATTCGAATTCCCGATTACTCGTTTAGGCGGTTCAGAGTCGATTTTTTCTTTCTTTATTGTGCACTTTCGGATTTACAACTTTGCAGATTGTTTACATTCACAGGCAGCTACATTACACATTGCATGAAAGGTAATATTCGAAAAAGCATAATAGGGGCACTTTAACAATGAATAATATATATATATTATATTTATTATTTTTTTAAGAATAATATTTGGATGGTTTATATATAAATTAACAAGTTTAACATTATTCTAAAATCTTAACATTTTATTTCTCTGCATGTGGCAAGTGACAAATCTAGAAAAGACGAATATAGAAAAGTTAAATCTCTCCCAGAAGGTGGATCATGTCAAACATCACATTGATAATCATTTGCATAAATTTATAAACTTTGTTGCATCCCTGAAAACACTCACCTTCCAATTGCCACCAGTGGCGAATCGCTGTACGCGTGTTGACGTTCCTTTAGAGTCCACAAAGCCATTGCTGGTTATTCACAAATAAGTAGTTGTTTTCAACTACAAGAGATAAAGTACATCTATATGAAATTAAATTTAAAACTAATTTTATACATCAGCCTGTGATATTCTCTATATCTATAACATCAGTTGTACAGTTGCAGGTTTGTTTCTGGGCAGTATTAGGCATGTATGCACTGACATCCTCAGCCCCTTAGATCACCTTTCATCAGAAGTGCTTAGAAAAAAAGACAATTACCCAGCAACATCTGTTTTAGCATGCACGACAGAACAGACTCTTAATTGAATGACTGTGGACTGAGGACGCTAAGCTAATTATACCCTAAGGGTAACGAGGCGTCTAAACCGGTCAGATCTTTACCAACAAGAACCCCAATTAATGTGTCAGAATTTTCACAACCCACGTCTTTTGTTCATTATTTTCATACTCAGAAGAGCTTGTCGTGTCTAACTGCCTCACGTATGAATTTTTGTACACCATTTGCTTTCTTGCATTCAGTTTCTTATGTGCTTCTAAAAAGTGATATTTCAATGTCTTACCTGTACTTCTCTGATAAACTACTCGCCTCTTTAACCTCTGTTTCTATTTTCCTGTTTTTCCCTCTCCCTCTCTCTATTTCTCTCTGTGTGCCCAGTGTCATTTAGAGCCAGACAAGTGCACACGATTAGCTTGGTAATAATAGGGTGGTAAGCAAGTCTTCCCACACATACAGGACATTGAAAGCATTTCTGTTGTTGGTTAAGTCTTAAATGTCTGTATTTTCCTCATTTATGCACTGTGCAATATCTTTTTCCTTTAAACAAAACAAAAGTTATTTACCATCTTTACATCTCCCTTAGGCTTGTAACAAAATCTTCCCACAGATTCTTCACTGCATCTCTAATGAGGGATTCATGACCAGTCGTGTTGTCTCGCAGCAGGTCTGGAGGCCAAGACCCAGCTGTGAGCTGTGGTCTAAATCTGAACACAAGAAGACTGGTGTTTAGTTTTTTTTCTGATTTCTCCTCCTTCAAGGACACAGTACATTTGAATTAGTGGTGTTTGCTTAAGGCGCCAGCATCACTATTACTGTTATACACAAGTTAGGGATTTGAGCAAGTCAAAATAAGTATTATTAATGCATAAATCATCCCACATAGTTTTTGTTATGGGCATGATTGATAACTCAAATCATGCAGCTTTTTGAGGAGAAGTGTGCAGTTACTTTCCTCTCCAGTCGGATGATTTTTGCAAGGTGAACAATAAAATAAGTGAAGAAACCCCATAGAATTACATTGAAGTCATGTCTATAGTTCATAATATCAATACTCGTTTCCCGTCACTTGGAGTGGGCGCACAGCCTTTACAAGTCGATTATAGTCTGATAAATGTCTATAGATGCTGGTTGAAGCTGATTTATCTACATATACACTTTAATTTTCTAGGTCTGGTTGTCTAACTTTGCAAAAACCAAACTGGCTTGATTTTTGTCAAACTAAAGCTTTTTTGCATTACCTTTTTTTTTAAAAATGTAATGTAAAAATTTTTGAATTCACCCTATTGTCTTAATGCATGTTATTGAGCTTGTGAACAAATCATCCATGCATATGTTTCTTTTTCTTTGTAGTGTCTATTTACACTAAGTGCAAATAGCATCCCTTGTTGGCAAACGCTATTTACACTAGCTCCACCCACCAATGTCTGGTTGGGCCACTCAAGTTTAAAAAAACGTGCAAAATTCAACGTCTTCAGTGGCACAGCAGTAGCGTGTGAGGCTCGAAGGCCTGACTTTTACCATGATCGACACTGGTTCGAATCCGCCTTTTGCCGTGCTCGCTCTTCTTTATTTTCCCATCACATCAGAAAGGCAATTATATTTTTAATAAAAATGACAATAATGTGGAAATTAACTGCCTAACAAGTGTTTGATAATATTAAAAGTATTTATTGTGTAGGGTTAGGGGAAGGTGTAAGGGAGGGTTTTTATTCTCCCAATAAGGCAGCATCCATTTAATAATTTTAATAAATATAGTAATTTTCACTCTAATATTAGTGGTGTAAATAGCATCTATTTCTATTTGCAAATAGCCGCTGCCTTCTTTTTTTTCTCTCTCTTTTTTTGGAATTTAAAGGTCCCATGGCATGAAAATTTCACTTTGAGGTTTTTTAACATTAATATGAGTTCCCCTAGCCTGCCTATGGTCCCCCAGTGGCTAGAAAAGGCAATAGGTGTAAACCGAGCCCTGGGTATCCTGCTTCGCCTTTGAGAAAATGAAAGCTCAGACGGCCCAATCTGGAATCTTCCCTATATGTCGTCATACGGAGAAAGGTTACCTCCCCTTTCTCTGCTTTGCCCGCCCATGAGAAAATGAGCTGCTACTGTGAGATTCGAGGCACAATATTTTTTTTCCCTCGAGAGACATCATGGCTTCAAACAAGCGAAGCATGGAAGTTGTTCAGTGTCTGGATGTACAAATGAACACTTTCGTATTTTTTTAGTTCCTTCATCCGAACCTATGAAGAAACAGTGGGTTAATGTTATTTTCTCTTGTAATGTGCCGATACAACTTCCCAAAGTTTTGTATGTCTGCGCCACACATTTCACCGACGACTGTTTCCTCAACGTGGGCCAATAGAGCCCAGTTACTGTCGCTAATGTAAAGGTAGACAGCATCAAGTATGTGTGTGAATACACACACTGTAACGCGAGTGTTGTACATTTCTTTGTTATTTGGATAACCGTTCTGCTGTTGGTGTTATGGCGCATGCGATATCCACATTTCCAGATTGCAGAGCTTGATGTATTTGTAATAATGGCAGAGGTCTGACTAATATAGTGGTGCTGGTTAGTGTCTATAGCTGATNATAACCTTTGCATTTTAGTATATGATATGACATTTATATATACATATATATACATGATAGCAAATCAGAGCAACATGAAAAGCCAACAATGTAGGCTAGCATTAGCTACATGATAATAACTGTAACAGCATACATAAACCAACTAAAGTACCGTATCCAGACACAATGTTTTAAACTAACCATTCGGAGACGTCCTTCTGTAGCTGCTGAGTTGCAACTTCATCATCCGGTGCTTCTTCATCCGGATCAGATTCTGGTTCAAACTGAAAAGCTTGAACGACTGCGTGTCTACGAGCCATTGCGATACATCCACTGTCAACATTAGCGCATGGTACCGTGGCCGCGACCTGGTTAAGGCCACACCCACCCTCCACCTTGCCCCGCCTCTCTCCTCATTAGCATTTAAAGCTACAGACACAGAAATGGCACGTCCTAAGGAAAGCTCATTGTGGGACTAGCTCGTAGTTGCTGAAATTCTGCACCAAGGCTGAATTTCAGGAAAGACACTTCAGATACAGTCCTAGGGACCACTTAGGCCTATATAAAAACATCCAAAAAGCAGCATGTTATGGGACCTTTAATCAAAATATCATAACTTGATTTTCTGACTCCTTTTTGGTAACATATGCCGGACTTCTCCAATCATTTAGT
>RJVU01046050.1:991852-1022650 GCA_003731715.1 Anabarilius grahami | reverse complement strand
TTACTACTCTAGTTTCATGTTTGAGCATTAATACACTGTTTTTTTTTAAGAATATCTGTGTAGATGCAAACAATAAATCATGCTTTCTTTGTCACTTTGTATGCTAACCATGAAATAATGCTTCTGAGGTAAGTATCATGACCTGTTGTGACCTGCCAAATGTTTTAATTTCCCTATGATGGGCATTTTCTGCCTATGTTGGTGTCATTGTGGTCTTTCTTTTTTGTTTGTTTGTTTGTTTGTTTGCATGAATTTGTCCATTGATATATAAAGTACTTAATCACCACTGCATGAAATTAGGAATGCACAGTATATCGGTGTCATATCCTTCAAATGTATTCGTTTTTTTTTTCTTTTGTTTGTTTTATTAAATTGGTATTTGTTTCTATTGGTAATATATTTCAAGCAATATTGGATATTTAATTGAGCACGTTTTTACATTTATATTACACTTGCCATCACCTAATGCTCATTTGTAAATTAATTACTCTGTAATTTTTAGAAAATCTCAGAATGAGTATTTTTTGGTGATGCTTAAATCCATTTGTACCATTTAGAAACGCCTATGGAATGTCCTTACTAAGATCGCAAAATAAACCTGTGTGTGTTTTATTTTAAAAATGTATTTGTAAAATAGGGTAGAAATTTAATAATCATTATTTATCATTTATCAGCCATAACAAGATCATTAATAATGATAATAATTGATAAGATGTAATAATGATAATAAATAATAATAGAGAAATTATTCATCCAGAATTAAAAATATCAATATTGGGTTTCTATTGAACAAATTGGTTGAATGAACACTGTCCTGCAGTATTGCACTTTCAGTTTTAAACAGTCATGCATTTAAGTCTGTACAAAAGCTACTGAAGACACAGCTCACCTTTAAATGTTAATTTAAATTCAGTAAAGATCCCCAGAGTTTTACTGAAAACCATTTTGTTGTTTTGTTCTTTAGTGGACCAAAGCATGTTTGAGAACTGGAATGCAGCGGAACAGCCGAAGCTGAACTTTCGTCCAGCAGGCTCCACAGACACATCTGCCCTGGCAGGATCAAAGACAGGAGGCAGCCAGCACCTAAAAAACGCCCTGAACTTGGGCAAAGCCATGGGTGCGAAGGTAAACGACTTGCTCCGCCGAAAAGATCCCAACAGCCTCGGAGACATTGGAGTCACAGAGGTGAATAAGAACGTGGAGCCAGTTTGGTCCAGCCTGACTGAGATGAGCCACAGTACAACAAAAAACAGGTAAAGGTTTCACACTCACAGCTGCAAACACCAATGACCTCAATACGGCATTATATCCAATTCACTTCATGTGTAAGAATAAAATTGCTAGGAAGTTGTCAGCCACAGCACTTGCTTTTGACATTTAAGGACAATAGTGCTTCTACAGAGATGGGTTCAAGGCTGGACTGCGTAATGTCCCAATCTGATCCAAGGGAGTAAACTAAATATTCCTCTAAACGTGGGGTGATTGTTGATCTGGTTCCAGTACACTTTCATCCACTAATGCTGAATGAATGTATTCCATCCAGTGTGTGTGTGTGTGTGGCTATGGATATAACTACTCATTTCTCCCAGAAATTGTGGGGGGAAAAAAATTATAATACAGAAAAATGTGCGATAAATTAGTTAATTTTTTAAAAATCAATTGATAACACTAATATATTGATCAGTTCATTCAGTCCTTACAGACCATCATTCATCGTAATCATATTCTTTCTATGGCAGTTCACATCTCTTTCAGCAGTGATTGTAAAAACAGAAGAAAAGTCTTTGAACACTGTTATTAAATGAGAACTCCATGAGTTAACGCTGAGATTTGACTGACATCTCTTTGAGGGGGAAAAAGGCTTTTTATGCAGGCAGGCACAGCAACTGTATCCACCATCATTATCAGCAGCCTTCAAGGGAATGTACATGTGTCTATTTGAGTCATGGTGTATGTGTTGCATCAGGCAAACTTTGACTTGTGTCAAGGGTTTGGTTTAATTGCCTGAAATCTTACCAGTTGTGTAACATCTAGTATACACATTCCTTCCAGCTTTTTTATTATACTGTATCTGCTTGTAAATTTTATGGAAATAATGCATTTATGTTCATAATTGGTAGTGCTTGCTAAGACAATTATTGAAAGACATTACAAGGGCTAACACATGGAGTTAGTGCTTTAAACAAATGGCAACTTTTAATGTTAGGCAGTTTTCACCATTCATGTAACAGACATGAATGATGTCAAAACGAATAAAAAAAGTCCCATAGACTTTGACTCTCATCAACAGTCATATCAACAAACCAAGTGCAAATTCCAGTGTCATAAAATAATAAATGAAATAATGCATTTACAAGAAACCAACTTCTTATCATCAATAGTAAGGCTATTATTGCATAGATATGCGACATTATTGAGGGAATTGTGCAGTTATCATGGGAGATTTATGGTAAGTTCACTGTTACATAGACAAGAATTTGACTACATGACTTGAGAAGACCATGACATCATTGTATCTAATGTTCTTGTCCATGGACCAATATATCAACATATGTATTGTGCTCTATCATTCAAAAGCTTGGGTGAATAATTCATTTATTTATTTATTTAGTTTTTAAAGAAGTCTCTTATGCTCACCAAACAATCAAAAAATACAGTAAAAAATACATTTTAATTAATTTATTCCTTTAATTTTCAGCAGCCTTTACTCCAGGTGATCAATAAACATTCTTATTATCAATGTTGTTTTTCCTGTGATGCGTATTTGTCCAAGATTCTTTGATGAAGATAGTTAAAAGAACAGCATTTATATGAAATAATATATATATATATACAGGTCCTTCTCAAAAAATTAGCATATTGTGATAGTTCATTATTTTCCATAATGTAATGATAAAAATTAAACTTTCATATATTTTAGATTCATTGCACACCAACTGAAATATTTCAGGTCTTTTATTGTTTTAATACTGATGATTTTGGCATACAGCTCATGAAAACCCAAAATTCCTATCTCAAAAAATTAGCATATTTCATCCGACCAATAAAAGAAAAGTGTTTTTAATACAAAAAAAGTCAACCTTCAAATAATTATGTTCAGTTATGCACTCAATACTTGGTCGGGAATCCTTTTGCAGAAATGACTGCTTCAATGCGGCGTGGCATGGAGGCAATCAGCCTGTGGCACTGCTGAGGTGTTATGGAGGCCCAGGATGCTTCGATAGCGGCCTTAAGCTCATCCAGAGTGTTGGGTCTTGCGTCTCTCAACTTTCTCTTCACAATATCCCACAGATTCTCTATGGGGTTCAGGTCAGGAGAGTTGGCAGGCCAATTGAGCACAGTAATACCATGGTCAGTAAACCATTTACCAGTGGTTTTGGCACTGTGAGCAGGTGCCAGGTCGTGCTGAAAAACGAAATCTTCATCTCCATAAAGCTTTTCAGCAGATGGAAGCATGAAGTGCTCCAAAATCTCCTGATAGCTAGCTGCATTGACCCTGCCCTTGATAAAACACAGTGGACCAACACCAGCAGCTGACATGGCACCCCAGACCATCACTGACTGTGGGAACTTGACACTGGACTTCAGGCATTTTGGCATTTCCTTCTCCCCAGTCTTCCTCCAGACTCTGGCACCTTGATTTCCGAATGACTTTGGACCACTGAGCAACAGTCCAGTGCTGCTTCTCTGTAGCCCAGGTCAGGCGCTTCTGCCGCTGTTTCTGGTTCAAAAGTGGCTTGACCTGGGGAATGCGGCACCTGTAGCCCATTTCCTGCACACGCCTGTGCACGGTGGCTCTGGATGTTTCTACTCCAGACTCAGTCCACTGCTTCCGCAGGTCCCCCAAGGTCTGGAATCGGTCCTTCTCCACAATCTTCCTCAGGGTCCGGTCACCTCTTCTCGTTGTGCAGCGTTTTTTGCCACACTTTTTCCTTCCCACAGACTTCCCACTGAGGTGCCTTGATACAGCACTCTGGGAACAGCCTATTCGTTCAGAAATTTCTTTCTGTGTCTTACCCTCTCGCTTGAGGGTGTCAATGATGGCCTTCTGGACAGCAGTCAGGTCGGCAGTCTTACCCATGATTGCGGTTTTGAGTAATGAACCAGGCTGGGAGTTTTTAAAAGCCTCAGGAATCTTTTGCAGGTGTTTAGAGTTAATTAGTTGATTCAGATGATTAGGTTAATAGCTCGTTTAGAGAACCTTTTCATGATATGCTAATTTTTTGAGATAGGAATTTTGGGTTTTCATGAGCTGTATGCCAAAATCATCAGTATTAAAACAATAAAAGACCTGAAATATTTCAGTTGGTGTGCAATGAATCTAAAATATATGAAAGTATAATTTTTATCATTACATTATGGAAAATAATGAACTTTATCACAATATGCTAATTTTTTGAGAAGGACCTGTATATATATATTATTATTGTCTTTCAGACAAAAATAAAATAAAAAAACTTCTGACCCAAAACTTTTAATTGGTAGTGTCTATGTATGGGACATTTAAAAAGTTAAAGTAAAATACATTTATTTATTCATTAATTTATTTTACATTTTTAATTTTTGTCATGTTTTGCCTTTTTATTATTATTTTTAATATTTTTTATTAAAAAGGTCATGTATAATTATTATAAACTAGTTTTAAAATAATTTTTACATGGAGTATAATGTCAACTTCCCAAAAGTATTCTAAGTAAAGATGGCCAAGCTGATGGTAAAGCAGATTATCCAGCTGTCTTCTCATCTTTTATCCTGCCCAAAGATGATCTGAATTCAACAGTAAGACCGTTTTAATTAAATTTAAATTTACCTTTAATAAGATTTATTCAAATGAAGTGTACTCTTGTATTACTGGTGAATTTCTTTTTATTATTATTAACTTTTTTTTTGCATTATTGCAGGTTCACTGAAGAACACTGAATTATTTTGCTGATTACAATAAAAAACATCAAAACAAACCCATGGTCTACAATGAACTAGATTTAAACTAGACTATATAATAATACTAAGAATAAAATAAAAACAATTACTAATCTAAACAATCCCATATTACAAGGATAATTTCATAAGATACACAATCATTAAGAAGTCTGTACATATTAAAGAGATGATTCTAATATCCATAATCATTTAGAAGTCTGCACATATAAGGAATGGGTGATCTCTGGAATCTCTCACTTTGGCATCTTGGAATTGTCAACTTATTTGAATTCCTCATCTGGCCATCTGTAAGCTCCTTGTATAACTCTCTGACAAAGTCAAGACACATTTGAGTTTGTCTCGCTGCAAGAGTACATAGTCCAAGGTGTTTGAGAGCATCAGAGTAACTTAGACCTTTGACCAAGTATGATTTTACAGACCCGTTTCTGCACACTTTCCTTTTTCTGCACACTTTCCTGTCTTTTAACTTGATTTGCAGTCAAAGAACTGTGCCAAACAGGAACTGAATATTCCAGCGCAGGGCGCACATACCCTTTATAGATGGTAACCAGTTCAGGGTCACGGACACCAAATTTCTTTAACTGATGGAGTTTAAAAAGCTTTCTGTTGGCTGAGGTCAACATGTGATCCACTTGACTATTCCTCAAGTCATTCTGTAATTACAGACGGAAATGATGTAATCTTACAAATCTTTTTTATTTTTTAGTAGTATCATTTTGGACAACCATGCGAGAGAACTAAATAAATTCAGACCACATATTTGCTCTGATCTTTTGTTGTCGTTCTGTCTCGCATGATCACATTGTGTCTTTGCTTTTTCTTTCTCTCACACAGTCACATTTCCCTGGACTCCTTCCCTCGGCTAGATCCCCCACCTCCCACTGGTAAAAAGCGTCTCCCACGTGCTCTGAAGACCACCCAGGACATGATGATATCCTCTGACCCCGTGGTAGCATCCCCAGAATCCTCTTTCGTCTCCTCACCTGAAAAGAACTCCAAAGATAAAGCCGAGATTCAGCCTGAACCGAGCCTTGAAGAGTCCGGCCTTGAGAAACCTTCGGAACCCGGCGACCGTGTCGTCAGCCAGATGGAGAATAAGCCCGGATTAGAACTGAAAAACGAGCCCACAGCTGTGGTGACGCATGAGAAAAATTCTGAGGATGTCGATCAGTCACAGCGGCTGCTTTCTGTTCCAGATCTCATTCACAAAGACAATCTGGACCCAAAGAAACTGGCCAACTCGGAAACTAGAATGGCCTCCACCCCGTGTCCAGGGAAAGGGGGCTGCCGCATCAGCGTCACTGAGGGGGAATTGTTGGGGAACGGCACTGTGGATTACCGAACCCTCAATTTGGAGAACGAAGAATCCCACCCTGACCTGCTGTCATTTGAATAACACACTTTTGCCCCTCCAGATCATTGATTCTCCAGCCTTCCACAATGACAAAAGAGAGGCCAAAGTGGCTTGAATCAGTCATTTAGACTGCTTTCATTCTACATTTCATATTTTTCCTTTATAGCAAAGTACCACTGATTGTACTTAGTTATTTCATAGAGATATTAATTATCCAAATGATAAAAATCACTATAGTTTTTTTTTTTTTAATCATAGCACCAATAATTCTTTGAAAGATTGTATTTTAAAGTATTTGCGGACCTGTAATCAAAAAACCATGATGAATCAATTAACAGAAACCAAAGTCAATACTACACTGCAAAAAAAAAGTTTTTGAACTATTCCAGTCAAATATTCCAGTAAAATTTACTGATAAATTTACTTGAAAAGCAACTCTGCATAAGATATTAAGACTTCTTCTTGTTATATCTTGAATATTAGTGTATTTTTGTATTTTTAATATGAAAATTACCTCATGATTTACTCTCCCTTAAGCCATCCAAGTATGTTCTAGCCATGTATATGACTTTCTTCTTTCAGACAAATACAATCGGGAGTTATATTAATAATCACCCTGATGCTCCCAAGCTTTATAATGGCAGTCCACGGAAACCACCTGTTTGAAACTCAAAAAAGTGCATTCATCCATCTTAAACGTATTCCACACGGCTCCGGGGAGGTCAATAAAGACCTTCTGAAATGAAGCGATGCATTTGTTTAAGAAAAATATCCATATTTAACAAGTTATAAAGTAAAATATCCAGCTTCCGCCTGACTGCCTTCCATATTCAACTTTAGAAAAAAGTGTAACACCTTTCGCAGTTCAAAACGCTTATGCTACGTCCTACACCTTCCGTATTTAACTTACGAAACAAGCGTATTTTCCTAACGGTCTTTTTTCCTAAGTTGAATACGGAAGGCAGTCTGGTGGAAGCTAGTTATTTTACTTTGATAATAATACTAAATGTTTCTTAAGCACCAAATCAGCATATTAGAATGATTTCTATAGGATAACTACAGTGACACTGAAGACTGGAGTATGATGCTGAAAATTTACCTTTGCCATCACAGGAATAAATTACATTTTAAAATGTATTAAGATAGAAAACAGTTTATTTCTGATCAAATAAATGCAGCCTTGGTGAGCATGAGACTTCCTTCAAAAAAGTCTTACCAACTGCAAACTTTTGAACAATAGTGTACATTCTTGAAAATAAGTCTTATTTATGCAGTGTTGTAAAATTTGTGTCTAAAAAGTATGTCTTCTTTGAAGAATTTGTTAATATTTTTACTGGAAAATTAGACAAAAATACTCATTAAGAATATAATTTTTTGCAGTAGTACTGTAATACCTCCAAAGCTGTCTTTGCCGTTTTATAAGTGGGCAGCATTTCATGTCTTATATATGTTTTTGTTTGATTCATATGAATTTTACAGGCTTTATAGATGCTAGTGTTGTGTTTTATGACCACATCTCTGACCTTGTGCTCAATGTCATAATCACATGGCTTTGGGTCGGTCTTTGAAGCATTATGCACCTAACGGTAGCAGTATGTACTGCTTCCGTGTTGTTTTCGAACACTTTATGACCTCTAGAGCAACTTTCACAGTCTCAGAGAGAAAGTCTAGGGTCCTACCTTTGTAAGAAGGATCATAGCGATGATCGTCGAGGTGCTGATGGCTCGAGGTATGTCAGTAATGAGGCTCAGTCAACATGAAGGTTTGCAGAAGGGTTCTGAAATTCCCTGGAATGCCATAACTCAACACTAATCTCGATCCTCGTCCTCTTGTTTATGCAGACATCCCGACTCCCATGACATTCTCTCAGGCCTGTTCTTTATTCCACACAATGGCTCCTCTGGAGAGATTTTGGGCTGTTCCATTGCTAACAATGCCGCTATTTACGCGCTCATTATTTATAGAGATATACTGTTAGCCTGCATATATGTACAGATGTACGGAGATGTCGATTGTAACTCAAAGTTGCAGGGTCTTGGCATAAAATAGCTGTTATGCATTATGAAAGATGACTGAACGAAAGTTTTGAGTTGTCATGTATGTATTGGCATCATAGCATTAAACCTCTATGCTCTTTATGAATGTTTTTCCATACCATGTTTTGGTTACACTACCATTTCCATATGTGCAATCATGCATAACAACTCATAAAAGTTTGAACACTAAATGAGAATTCAGAGTGGAGCAAGTTCATGTAGATACATTTGCAGGTGATGAGTTAATATGGACCACTTGTACTGTGTTACTCTATCGTCAAATATGAAGTCAGAGTATTTTATGAAAAGCTTTTATAACTTCTATGTATAAGTGCTGGCAAAACAACAGCTGAATGAATGAATGAATGAAATAAAAGGATATTTATCTTATTGTATTAGCTTTTTTAGACATTGTTTAGAGTTGAAAGGATTCTTGATGGGAACTTAACATGGTGGGAATGTTACAAATTTTTCTGTGATTATGTATTTTAATTTCAAATCAAAGTGGTCGCATCATTGTCACAGTTTGTTTGAATGAAGAAAAAAGAATGTCGAAGGAAAAACGCATGTATATGAAGGCTTTATGAGTGCACTGAAATGTATTTTGAGAAGCTGGGTATATTAAAGTGATTTCCCATTATACAAACTGTCTATTCATGACACAGTTTGTGTCTGGGTGTTGTTATTTTCAGGAAATGGATTTTATGCAACTTGCTTTTCATTCAAGGCAATTTATAGAAGAGAATTTACAGGGTCTGTGCCACTGGAAATGAATGTAACAGCAATAAAGCAGGACTATGATTGCAAGCTTTTATCAGCACTAATTCTTAACCATGAGTCTACCATCACCCCAAATCCAGACAATACCATATTTCAATCCACCCTGCCAACCATGTCCAACCAGGGGCAAGGCCAGAAATGTTCAAGTGGGTGGGACTTCATAAAACAGGGTGGGTGTCTCTTATTTTGCCACACCGAAGGTGGCAACCCTAGTTTAGAGGAATCGCCTGGATTCATTGCTACTTGGTTTCTTGCAGAAACACAGTTGGGATATCCAATTTAGGCTTTTTATTGACATTATCAATTGCAACTCCACAAACGTGCAAATCTTACTATTAAGTCCTTACATAGTAAAACACTTGTGGGCGGGATTAATTGAAACTGACAAGCATATGGCATGCACCTATAGGAAGATGGGAAACTAGGAGCCTGCAATTTACCATCGCATTTAATCATTCGTTTAACTAGATATATAAAGTTATAATGTGATAAGACATATAATAATTATTGTTTATTAAATTATTTCATGATCTATTTGGAAAATGACCAACTTCTGCTTGGGTGGGCCACAATTCAACCCCACCTGTAGCTTCGCCACTGTGTCCAGCTCAAGAAATATTTTGAAGATTCACGCACAAGGACATTGCAGAGCATTTTCAGATCACCACAATATAGTTTATATTTTTTTAATTTGTCCACTTCCTCAGCTCACAAGAATGTGCCATTTTCAAACACTTTAAAGTTTAATTTTAAAAAGTGTGGTTGTCTTTAGAGTCACTCAATAAACCTTAAAACATAAAATATCTAATTCTAGTTTTAGACTGAATTCTGGTGCTGTTTACAGGTTTATCTTCCATTCAGCCTTTGTTGAACTCAAAAATTACTGTTAACAAGAAGCAAGATGATAGAAATACATTTTGATATTGAATTTTGGCCAGTGGGTAGGTCTCTCCATCCTCTAGTTTCACTGTCTATTGTGGTCATATCCTGTGTTTTATGGTTTCTTTTCCTATAACATAACCTTGTGTCCTATTGATCTCTGCCAGCCAGACATCCTGTTTAGATTGACTACTTTAAGCATGAAGCTTTTTAGCTGAAGAAAAGGTTTTGTCATATGGGTAGCATAATGGATGACAATGGAGTATTGAAAGCAGTTTTGGAATTGAATTGTCAGTATATATTTGATTGTTACATCAGCCCAGATATTTTGCTTTGCTCCAAACATTTCTGTGCAATTCGATCTGTTCATCATTGCCATTGTTACTGGTGTTTTACACCTAAATGTACTTGTGATTCACTACAAAATGATATAAAATGTGATTCAGGCAAAAGGCACTCTGTTGCATTTGATTTATTCTGCCTTACATTGTGTAATACTAGTTTTTCTTTTTTAAAGAAATGTATTCTTTTAGTCAAAAAAGACAAATTATTTTATTTAAACTGACAAAACATTTACATTGTTATAAAATATACATTTTAAATAAATGCTGTTCTTTTAAAATGTCTATTCATCAAAGTATCCTGCAAAAAAAAAAAAAAATCGGTAGCACAACTGTTTTCAGAATTAACAAGAAATGTTTATGAGCACCAAATCTGTAAATGATTTCTAAAGTATTATGTGACACTGAATACTGGAGTAATGGCTGCTGAAAATTCAGCTTTGCCATCACAGGAATAAATCTTTTCACTGTATTTTTTGATGGAGCCTAGTAGAGTATGAGAGATGTCTTTCAAAAACAAAAAAAAACGTACCGACTTTTTAAAGTGCTTTTGTCACTACAAAGAATTGCTGATGTTGAGATTTTAGATCAAATGAGACATTTTTCAGATTGGCTGTATCGTGTAGCAGGAGGAGGAAGAAGGCATACTTTAATTTAGTGCTGGATTTCTTGAAGGATGTGAAGAACACATTGTCAGAATTCATTTGGTGTCCTTGTCCTTCTCTCTGCAGATTTTTTCTTGTCTCTTTTGCAGTCCTATCTACCCTTGAATATTTAACTTTCTGTATCCCAAAACATTCTGCCCTGAAACAGGCCTGAAGGATCCCTATACAATGTAAATTACTACTAAGTTACTACTAATAATTTACTACTATTCTTCCAGTATCTTTAAAAAAAAACTTGAGTCTTTGGTCATTTGTTCCTCGTTTAAATGTTTTTAAATGTTAATGTGGTTGAGGTATTGGGAAATTATCTTTGTTATCTGCAAATAATAACAGTTTCTATAAATGGTCACTCTTTTTTGTTGTTGTTCTTTTGCACATTTTATTCACTGAGAAATGTTTGTATTTTATGTTGTTATGGAATAAAAAAAAATACACAAACACAGAGATGTAACCAAGTTTCCCAGTATAGCCAATCAGCAGGGTCCCAGGAAATGAGAAAAGGAGTCAAAATGACCACAATTAATTACAATGTTGGCTAAAAGTAAATTTTGTAAGGTGAGAGAAAGTTTTCCAACAGCGAAACTCACAGATCAGGAATTAATATGTCACTCACCTGGAGCTTCTGGCAGTTCTGCAGGCATTTTTCCACTTCCATCCTTACGTCCAAATTGAGTGCTTCCTGTTGCTTACCACACTTGCTTTTGGCAATACAGAGAACAGACACCATCTCTGTTTGATGTCATCTAATAAAAACATCAGATTCATGATGATGAACCAAATTCTTGCATCATTTGCATCATTTGCAACTTGCAGGTCAGCACCTGAAGAAACGGGGAAAACTGCAAGCAATACATATGGCATAGGAGGTTGGTCTGAAAAAAGTTTTACAGTCTTACATTCGACATGAAATGTAAGTTTCGATAATCTTTTCTTCCCTATTGTGACGTATATTCAAGTGAAACATCTTCTCGAACAAGAAAAATGTAGGATGGGAATTGATTTTGTCCATTGGGAATTGGTTGGATGGTTGTGGTGTTGCTGTGATCTCATGTGTGTGACAGGTTGTCCCGCCCTCACGCCAAAAACTCGTCAGTAGAGAAGAGGTGTCACTGTGAAAGGGAGGGGAAGGTATTTTGATTAAAGATTACGAGGGCACATGGATTAAAAAATAATGATGTGAACGGATAATTTATAATAAATACTCCAATATTCCATCAAATAGGAAATGTCCATTTTAATTTCATGGTATAGTCTGCAGTCTGTGTATGCTAATATGATTCTGAATTTACATGACAAAGACCATCCTAATAAGGTGGCCTAAAACCTCTTGCAGGCCTACTTTGATAAGCATAACTACCTAATTGCAATAAATGAATGATTTTTTCTTAATGGTGTTGAATATTAATTCAGAAAGAAATCTATGACCCACAATCATTTATACAGCTGAATGCTTACGTGCAATGGATGAATCAATGAATATTGTTCATTTCATTTGCATGAGGATAACCTCTGCTTCTTCTTCATCTGCCATGTGTTATTTAATATTTATGATCATTTTAACCAACACTTCTTCTTTTTCTGGATGGGTTTGAAAATTCTGGTGGTATTCGTGGACTGGCACTAACTGCCATCTTAGACTCTTTGCTGTTTTCCTTGTACATATTCTCTTTGTCTGACATTATTAGCCATTAGCATTTGAAGGCCACCTTTCTAATGTTTCTAATTCATAACAGCATTTTCCCACCTCATAAATATAAGGTACAAAAATATCTTTCCATTTTGAGATGCAGAAAAGTTCAAGACTTGATTATTGTAATGCACTTTTGGCTGGGTGCCCCACTATCTCCATAAATAAGATGTAGCTTGTTCAAAATGCTGCACCAGAGATCAACAAAATGCAGAAAATATGACCATATCAGTCCCATACTCTCACTCTCCCTCTTTTTATTTATTCTACACTGAAGACTCAGGTTAAAATTCCCATAGTCTGCTTTTAACCTGCTGCAGCTCCCTGTCTAGAATCTGTTTCTTTTCTTTTCACTATTACTTTAATAAATCTTTACCTTATTAGAGACATTAATTTTTTTCCATTCCTACACCATGGGACACCCAGATATCCCTCCAACCATGCACCGTCTGTCTTTAGCCAAATTCACAATTCAAGACTGAAGCTTGAGACTCTTTGTTGGCACAGTTTACACAAAAATGAACATGAAAAATGTCATAATCTACTCACTCGTTTCAAAGTTGTAAGACCTTCATTCTTCTGTGGAACACAAAAGAAGATATTTTGAAAAATGTCTCAGTGTTTTCATTATTATTATTATTATTTATTGTATTTTATTCAGTGATAGTCAATGCTGTTTGGACCCAACATTCTTCAGAAAATCTTTTTTGTGTGTTCAAGTGCATGATGTAAGAATTTTTGTTTTTGGGTGAACTGACCCTTTAAGTCTAGTTTGCGATATAAAATAAACAGAAACTGGTTTCCAGTCTTCTCAATTTCATTTTGAAAACACAGGTAGTATGTCATAACCTTGCAGCTCAATTCCACATCATGTATGCCCAGAGACATGAGCAAACAACACTGTATTTGTTCATGTAAATTTCTCTCTAGCCTACTGTATCCCTCTCTCTTTTCAAACAAAATATGAACATTATACAACAGTCTCTTGATAGTGAGCATCTAGAGCAGCGATGCTCTCAATGTTTTGATGAATGAGATGATGAATTATGTACAACAGACATTATTTTCTAAAAGTGACCCCTCAGATAAATAATTTGAGTATAAACCCTCATACACTTTTCACTAACAACATTATTAATGAGCATTCTACTGTTAGAGTCTGTCATGCACTGAAGTGAATGAATATTTGGTATATTCAAGGACTCACAATGCTCAATTTTCTATCTAAACCTGATTAAACATCATGTATATCAGTCTTTCCTAGATGAGATGGCTTTCATTCTCATCCTGAAGGTAAAGGATCTTCATCATATAAAGAATCCCGATAAAACATACAATTAGGAATGGGTTTTATTTGAAATATTTACTAGAACATGATATAAATAATAATATTAATTAAAAAACAGCAGACATCAGCTTGAAAAGCTATACAGGTGCTCAAAGAACACTATCAGTTACCAAATAATATAAATTGTTAAACATAGCCAAAAGCAGTATTCAACAGGGTGTCCAAGCACATGGGAAATAAGAATAGATAATTACTACAACTGCCAAGTGAATCCTAAAATACAGAAGTAAAAGAATGGTTTGAATTCAAATGAAAAGAGTCTTTGTATCTGCCATTATGAATGATTAGCTTAAGACTCTTGTGTGCATCAGAGGCATATCAATCTTATTAAGTGAACATTATTATATGATTACACAGTAGATCATTTAAATGCTGTCATAGAAAAGAAGCACTTATTCCAGGGGTGGCAAAGTCCGGCCTGTGGGATGAATTTCAAACGGTACGCAGCTTGTCTATTAAAATAAATTATATGTGACCCACCATGCATAATTTACTAATTATGCAGTTTCACAAGGCAACAGCAATAGATTTTAGGCCAGGTGTAGCAGTAAACCATGATAACCGATAGCACTGCCATTTATGAGAACGTATGAGAAATATTAAACACGACAAAACAGAATGAAACAACGCTATCCAGTGAGAATCTCTGATACAAAACTTAAATGTCTCTCTAGTTTAAAGCCAGATGAATGAGGCCAACATTCTCAACAACACTGACGTGGAAACATTGAGCCAGTTAGAAGGCTTTTCAATCCACAAATCACCAACATTAACATGGATTTTCTGTACTAACACTAACTGCAACCATGGTATTGTGGCATAAATGTGGGATATTCATATCTAATTTTATTATATTACTAATACATGTATTAAATGTTTAATGAAATTTAGGCTAAATTACTGAAATTTTTGGTATAAGCTTGTTCATTTGTATTTGCACTAAATGTGTTTATAGACTAAGTACCATAAAGCCATTCTAGATACCACAGAAACCATATGGTCCGGCCCAGAGGTGTGTCCACACAACATTGAATCTGGCCCCGTTTAAAAAAAAGTATGGACACCCCTGATATTTCTGGTTTTTAAACTAGAACCTCCAACCAATCCCATTGTTGTATTTGTTGTACCCCTGGCTCATTCCCACAGATGTCCTACAGAGTCTTCAGCCTGCATGACTCTTTATTCAATAACAATACTCAGCTAGATGCCCAGTTTGTAACCAGCAGGGTTATTACTGGGAAATGTAGAAAAATAATCATGTCACCGGTAGGCTGCTAAATAAAGATGACATGCTGCGTATTCACAAATCTGTCTCCTGTTTACATTCCAGCTCCCATTCTTCTGTCTGCCAAGAGAAGACCCAGAATGCTGTTTGTGTAAAGAGACTCTGCAGGAACAATATACTGAAGAACAGAGTTTGGTTTGTTATTGTGTTACTATGGTGACAAAGTCACTGCTGTGCCTTTCCACAGCCATACTGAGCCAAAACCCAGGAATATGCAGCATTTTTGAAAATCAAAAATTACCGCTTGCATAAAAACCAATGTAAAAATAAATGTTTGTTTTGACAGGAATCATCCAATGAAGAATAAACCTCAACAACAATGCCTAAGGAAAAATTTTATAGAATTATATCGGTTGTTGTTGTTTTTTCTTTTCCCAATTACAATCCAATTACAGAAGTTAACAGCTCACTGAAGGGGAACATCAGTGAATTATGACTTAAATTTCTTACACAAAGTTTTCAAAGGCTTCAGAAGACTTGAGTCATATGGATCATTTTATGATACTTTTATGGAGCTCTTCTTGCACCTTTTCTTGGGCTTGAAAGCTACAGTCCCAATTTGTTTTAATTGTATGTAATAATGACCAATACATTTCTTCTGAATTTCTGTTTTTGTGCTCCATCGCAAGAAAGAATGCCAATATTCATTATTGGATATCCCTTTAAACTTAAAACGCACAGTCCAGATCACTTACTGGAACTTCTTACCAGAAATAGGAAAGAATGTCAGGACTGGGAACTGATGGACAGTTAGATAAATGTAGGCTATACCTGAGATCTGGAGACAGCAATGTTGATAACAATCAGCCATCATCGAACGCAGTGCACTATAACGCACAAGACTCCTGACCATGTGGGTATGGCCATCTTTCCCTGTGGCCTGTAATCACAGCAACCATTGATGTTTGGGTCTCACACAGATTCCCATCAGTGATATCCTGACCTCCGAGTGGTAAGAGAGAACACAATGAGACCGCATGAGTCAGCTTCAACCCACTGAGTTATCATAATTTATCTGTCTTATTGATCGTCACAGTACAGCACATGCGTGTGTGTGTTTGTTTCAGATAAGGAGCAATGTCCAGTAAAGAGCTTTTCCCCCAGTGGGTTCCTGTTTTTATTTCATGGGGAATATAGTATTCCTCTGGGTTTGTATGGTCAGGCTATGTCTGAGTGAGAAAGTGAGAGAGTCAAAGGAAGAGAGAGAGGCTGTCTGCTCTATTTTTAACCTATTCAAAATCGTCAGCACAGTGAAAATAGCTGGCATTAGTAAGGAATGGCCAGGGTAATACAGCAGCAAAGTAAATCCGCACTTCTGGCTGCCTCAGACCTGTGCTCTAGTCCCAGCAGCTTACGATTCCATCCACTATAACCAAAGGCTATGTTTTACATTTTTGCTGTTCAGTCAAGTGTGATAAGGCATGAAGCCCCAATATTTCATTCATGCTTGGGTCCAGTTCTAAGTTGTAAGATAAGCCATAGGTCTCTCAGGGTAAGAGGTACAAGTGGTTAACAAAAAAAGCACTAAAAGTACTATGATAATACTATGATAAAGTGGTTTTAAATAGCGATTACGACTCTCCCATGATTCTGAATAGACAACTAAACAACATTCGGATAAAATGTTAATTGCTGAAGTCTATTTGAAATTTTTTTTATGAATTATTTAAAAAAAAAATCAGTTTGAATGAATGATTCAATGACTCGCTCATAAAGACTTCACTTGTTTCATTACTGGATGTATCAGCTTTTTAGAAACAAATCTATGGAATAAATTATTCAATGACAAATACATTTTTAAGAGTCATTTGTCGCCACCTACAGGTGTATCCTATACATGACAACTGCTCTCTCTGGGTCAGTGGCAGCAGGAATCTCCCAGATATATCATATTTAATTATATATTATATGATCGGAAATAAGTTGACTATTAAAAAGAACAGCAGAAAATCAATACACAAATAAATTATATTGTTTAACCCTCTATGGTAGCCTACGTTGTTGCCACCAGGAAACATAGTCTATTTTAGTTTGTTTTAATAAAATTAGACTTTTAAATTAACTTTTCAAAAACGTACACAGACCTAAAAGCTCAATAAAGTATCATAAAAGTATAAATTATATATTATCATATTTAATTATATATTTTTCAATATTAATTCAATAAAATTAAACTATGCAAAACAAATAGTTCACCTCTCCATGTATCATTCATATCTGTGTCAGAAATGGTCCGATATGAGTGTACTAAGGATAATACAAAAGTTTGTTGAAATCTCTAACCATAAGTATGAGCTGTAAAAAAAAAAAATATCTATGCTTGCCTAAAAACATATGGGCTTGGACTCCAGGAGCAGGATTGAGAAATGTTACACTATAGTATGATTTTAAAATTGGATAACCCCTCTCTTCAAATAACACAAAATCCATTCAGTTAAATACAGCCAAGTGTTGTACAGCTTTTTTCCTGCTGTGTGTTTTGATAGGAAAAGCTTGTTGACAGGAAACAAGCTTTAATTCCCGAGGATAGAGCAGTACGTTGGCGTAAGCATGTTTGCTTGTGTGCAGAACTCAAGGGAACATGCTAATTGTGCAAAAAGTCACAGGAGCTGTGTAGATGCATGTGCATATCTTCAGTTTGGAGATAAACGCTTGGGTATCCAGAAGGCAGTGATCCTGAACCATAACATCCTCTGGATTCCTCTGCCATACATATTCTGAAACAAGATTGTGCAGTCGTGCATGGTATTCTGTAAATTCAAGTGGGAAAGACTGCAACGCAGGTTAACATTTGCTTTCAACACCACATATCTTTCACTTTGCCTGAATGTGAACAAGCCCTTTGAGAGTCCTGCACTAATTAATACCCCCTCATTAAAACTGCTCCTCTTTTGTAATTCATTCAGTTGACAATGTTGGGAAACTGCTTACCTCAATGAGAGCCCCGTACAAAGCCTCTTTTATTAAACTGCAGTAAATTGCTGAACCTTTAAACTGGCAAGGATGTGGAGCTATAGAGAACCGCAGGAAACTGACAATACAGACGTACCGTGGGGTTCTTTGGAATGTACTGTTCAAAAGTTCAAGGTTGTTAATGTATTTTTTAAATGTTTTAGGCTGTTTATTTGATCGCAATACAGTAGAAACAATAATATTGTGAAATATTAACATTTAAAATAACAGTAATTTATTCCTGTGAATGCAAAGCTGAATTTTCAGCATCATTACTCCAGTCTTCAGTGTCACATGATCCTTCAGAAATCATTCTAATATGCTGATTTGTTGCTCAAGAAACATTTCTAATTAGAAATGTTCAAAACAGTTGTGCAAACTGTGATACTTTTTTTTTTCTTCAGGATTCTTTGATGAATAGAAAGTTTAAAAAAATTACAGCACTTATTTACTGTCAACTTTGTTCAATTTAATGCATCCTTGCTAAATAAAAGTATTTTACTGACCCGAAACTTTTGAACATAGTATAGATTCTTTATATATTCATGTTACTGCCAACAGATGGCCAATATTAAAATTCTATACTATTCTGTCTATAAAATTACAAATAAAACAAAAACCAAAATCTTCAAAAGAACAGCTCTAATATGTTTCTTATTAATTTACTTTTTTTACATGCATGATGTGCATAAATCCAGAAGCAAACTTTCTTATGCCTCAGTAATGATATCAGATTCTACAATGACCTTACACACTAAAAGCTGCAATACACTTTAACAGGCTGAAGGGTAGTGCTGCCATCTAATGGACAGTAACACTTTCTTCAAGGGTGTACATGGGGTTCCTAAGTTACAATTTATCCCCCCTCCCCCCCCAAAAAAAGCCCATGAAATAAAGACACAAGGTCATGAGACAGACATTAACATTTTATTGTGAGAAACATGAAAATTATTCATTCCATCCAGAGCTCTTAAGTCACAGTCTCCCATGATCATTAGTGGACGATCATCTGCTCAAATGACATTTTACAACAAAAAAAAAAAAAAAAACATCTTTCTACCCATTCTAACTAATACATACACTCATCCTTACACTCAATGCTAGATTTAAGATAATTTTTTCAACTTTGTAACGTTCAAATTCAAGTTTAGTTTGTTTTCCCTGCCACATATTATGTGGACTTTAAGGCAGAGCTTCACAAAGAATTATCTTAAGTTAAGTTTCACCCAATCACATCTCTGCCTCAGGCATAAGACGACTAGAGAAATGAGCAAGGTTATACAAGAACAAATGATTGTATTAAAATGGAGCAAAATAATGGTAATACAGGCCACCAGTACCACACCTCTGATGTATAATTCAATTATTATTTATCTGCAATTAATACATATATTCATTTTAATCTCCTGTCATCGAATTCAAAGTGGAGTTTAGACTTTCATTATAGCTATAGTTTAACTGAACTGCATTTGCATCCATAATTAATCGAAGAATATCTATTCAACTTTTTTAATGCTTTGGAGGGAATTTTCACTGTTGAAAATAAATCCATATTTTCAGTAACAAAGAAATTATTGGCAAAGCATGTTTTAAAAACAAGCACTGTACATAGAATATGCATTTAAATCAGATGATTTCACCAGAATTCACATCATTCTCCTTACTACTTTCATTCTGTAAACCCTGCACTTTTCCCACTTTAATGCACTTGCGTACCAAAAATGTACTGTAAACACCATTTCTGCAAACGTTTTGACCATGTTATACACATTATACTCCTTTGCCATGTTTACCGTGACTTCACTACAAACAGTAGATTCCACATGAAACTCAGTTCTTTTGTCTGTTTACTCAGCTGTTGGATTAACAAATGATTTGAAGCATCATCTATACCTCTGATCCTGTAACAAAGCCCAAAGCAGTACAAAAAAGCTGCCCAATCTCCATAATACATCTTTCTTGATTGTTTTACTCCTTAGCAAAGCCACCTATTCAGTCTCTGAACTATAACCCATATATCTTAATATCTATACATGATTCATGTAAACTGCTCTTGAAGTTCACACTTCCTCATTAAATGACTGTACTGTCAGGTGAGCTCTTGCTCTCTTCCTTCAAAGGTCATGTGCATGATATGAGATATATGTGATATGTATGACTTCTTTATTGCAATATAGAAACCAATAAAGCAGCAGATTCAGCCAATATATTTTTAAAGAGGGTTATAAAGGAAATTATCTTCATAAATATGAATGTAGAAAGACGTTTGCAAGCATTTTCTCCATTCCCGATCAGAATTTTGATTTCTTCTACTCACCAACTCAAAATCTCGCTCACCACTCAAGCAGCCATTTAGTTCTCCAACCTTTCTGGAGTTATTAAGGCCCAAAGAGCGTTTCACTCCCATGTCTATCTGTGGTTACACCCTGCAGTGTTTTCTCTTGGGAGGCCCATTACTCGCTACACAAACACAAAAGCCAGCCAAACTCCAGCACTGTGCTTTACTGTTCATATGATCTCTAGCATTTAACTGGAACACATTTTAATGTTTCTGGACACATATAAAGGCAATTACATGCATTTCAACATATGGCTTCCCTGCAGTGTTAAGTATTGCAGGGTTGCTGGTGGGGGGGAAAAAGGAGGCTTCGAAACAATTTTGGCACTTTTCTCACAGTCTAGCATTCACTGACTGTGACATTACAGATTACAAAAAAAATTAAGGCAGAATGAAATGATCCCTGACAGACAGCCATCTCAGGTTCTATGCAGTAGTTAGTTATGGAAAGAAATCTGTGCTTTCTCAAAGTGTTAGAAGGGGCCTCGAGGCTCTGTTTGAGTGGCTTTGATGATATTGCCTGAGGAAAAAGTAGGCCTACATCCTGGTGTCATAAATTTTGATATTTTTGGATTTAGATTAATCAGCAGGCTAAATTAAAGTCTGGATGGCTCATAAGCACAAAATACACTTGAACTGACTATTGCTATTCTCGCATCTATGTAAAATTCACTAATCTATAAATTTGATATGAATCTTTTATCATCCATTCAAGACTTCGCATCAACATCAATCTGGAATCTTCTTTTTCACATTTACATTTTCGCATCTATTAAAATGACACAAAAGTCACTCACTTTCTCATTAATGTTCTGAAGCATGTGAACAATTTTCCTAGACTCACATTAGACCTACATAGCATTCACATAAAAAGAAAAATCACATCCAATCTGTTTCATAACTAACTTTTTAGATTCATCATAATATAAATTTGGCACTGTAATCAATATTATAAATACTTGTTTCTGAGTAACTGAGTAACAATAACTAGAAAGAATTATTCAACATCTTAAAAGTCAATTATTTGCTCACTGTAGGTGTTATCTGGCTCAAACAGGAAGAGGAATAAAACAAGACAAGGAAATAGTCTCCTTAATGTAAATCAGTAGCCACAGCCACTTCATTCAGCTCATATACTGGCTCTCTTTGTATTAGGGAAGTTTATCCAAACACATAGTGGATTTTAACACAGACAAGCTCAAATGTTTTAGTAACTGAATCTTTCTAAACAAGAGCCACATTTTCCAGTGGCAGACATCCAGATTCATAAGAGCAGAATACTAGAAGATCTCTTCCTCACCATCTCTATTATTCTCTAAATGTCATCACCATTAAAGTGAAAGATTTAGAGAGTGAGTTATGTAAGTGTATAAAATCCAAATCACTCACAAATTTCTTCAATGCTCAGAGTCAGACTTTCAGTAAACTACACAGATCTGGAATGACAAACACTCAGAGCATGCATATCAGTTCAACCAAAGTGTACTTTTCCTAGATTAACGCTAAAACATTCCCACCCAAAAGAAAAAAAACATATAAAAAGAATAACTATTGGCCACAATGCAATCTAATCCACACCCCACAAGTAAAAATAAAAATAAAAAACTTGTATAATGTGTTACAGGGTTAGTTAGTTCACCCAAAAATGAAAATGATCCCATAGTTTACTCACGCTCAAGCCATCCTAAGTGTATATGACCTTCTTCTTTCAGTTAAACACAATCTGAGTTATATTAAAAAAAATACTCTGGCTCTTCCAAGCTTTATAATGGGAGTGAATAGATTTTGAAGCCCAAAAAAGCAGATCCATCCATCATAAAAGTAATCCATATGGCTCAAGAGGGTTAATAAAGGCTTTCTGAAGCGAAGCGATGCATTTTTGTAAGAAAAATACATTTCATAAACTATAATTACTGGCTTCCATATGCTAGTCGATTCCGGCTGAAGAGTGAACTTTGACCTGACGCATGACATATTGATGAACGCAGAAGCACAGAGGATAGACCAAAACAAAACACCGGTCATTCAAAAAGAAAAAAGAAAGAATTTTTAAAGAGAAATGTCAGAGGACATTTCGTATTTGTTTGAGGCGTCTACTCTCACCTAAGCTTACGCTACTCCTACATCCTACGTCATACGCCAGAACTTGACTCTCCAGAATGAGCAGACAGGGAGCTTGATTCTACTCTATAAAGTTATAAATATGGATATTTTTCTTACAAAAATGCATTGCTTCACTTCAGAAGGCCTTTATTAACCCCCTGGAGCCATATGGATTACTTTTAAGATGAATGGATCTGCTTTTTTGGGCTTCAATATCTCGGTTACTATTCACTCCCATTATAAAACTTGCAAGAGCCATAATGTTTTTTAATATAACTTCAATTGTGTTTAACTGAAAGAAGAAAGTCTTCTACACCTAGGATGGCTTGAGGGTGAGTAAATCATGGGATAATTTTCATTTTTTGGTGAACCAACACTTCTTTATAACATCTGCATATTGAAAACCAGTCTGTTCTTTCCTCACATTGTCTTGTACACTTGTAACATTTGAGCTCACAACCCTGGAAGTTAATTTTATGTTTCTAGACTGCAGAACAAAGAAAAGTACAGAGTGGTATGGAGCCCCGCACTACTTATTAATTTGTTCCCTCGTTTTAGTAAATCATGGCCACGTTGAACTTATTCATTCCCTTGTTTTGATTTAACTAAAAAAGTGAACAAATTATTACAATATAGCCACGATTTAGTAAAGTGAGAGAACAAATTATAGCGTATGTGCTGACTTATTAATAAGTTGTGGGAACAAACTGTTAATTCATGGCCACAATATTTTTTTTTGGACTGTAGAAAAAAAAAAATCAACCTGAAAGACTGACAAACCTTCAGACAATATGTGTATATAATTATACGTATATAATTTTCATGAAGAAAACGAGAACACGTTACAAACAACTGCTAGTGTGTGTCACTATTAAAGACTCCATAAGTCATGCAATCACAGACAAACTGATAGAAAAGCACAATGATACCAGGAACACTATACCTATCATAACTGGAAAAGCCTTTAAATAATGTTTGTTAAATAATTACCTCAAAATCACTATCACTCACTACTGTTGTATAGACAAATCTGTTCAAATAGCTGATACAATTGACTTTAACATGTCTGTTGAAAGCATTTCAGCTTTAACAAGAAGCCAACGAGAGCATTTCTGAACTAATATTAAATGGTGTGCTACACAATTTGCGTTACTGTGTATTAGACAGTAAAGTAACACAGCTGTGGGTTTTGAGTATTACAATAACAGCATTTTTCATCCATGTGTTAGGGCAGTCCAGCTTAAGGAAGATACAGAGTAGATTATTTGTTCCTGAATCTTCACAAATGTGTGCTTTGAAAGTATGAGTTGTGTGATATATCATATCACACATTTTAACACTCAAGAAGTCCACTTGACATGCCCTTGATGAGTTTTCAGACACAATTAATATTATACTTTGGAATTCAAGTTTGAAATTCTAAAACAACAGTATATGGTTCAATAAACATCTTCAGAGATGTTTTGACAAACATTTTGGATGAGACACAGATTGTGGCTTTTGTGTTAGACATGGAGTCTCAATCCAGTCAACCCTGAATAAGCAAAAAAAAAAAAGTCACTTAAGAATGATCTACAGCACAAGGCTACCCGCTCTGTCGTGTTTGTGCTCTCTCAGCAAATGCTAATGGATTTCCATCTTCGGTTAAACGTGGTTGAACAGCTTTCATGGTCACGTCGAACATAAATGTTAACCACGGCACAGTGCATGCAAGCCAGTGTATTTCGCAAGTAGTTTATAAATATGTGCATAATTACTGGAAATACCAACATACCATCACTAAAACTAACAACGGAAGAAAACAGGCCACATAAACTGCAAATGTTGGAATTGTAGACATTCAAAGAGCATGTAAACCTAGTCTCTAAAGTGATCTGTTGTTTAGAAGGCAGTGTAAACTAAAGCAGAGCATCAAGGCCACTGCAAAAAAATGTAAATAATCAAAACGACAAAGTATGGAAGCATAAGTATTAAATATCTGGCAGCCAGCTATCACACTGCAAATATAATCATCTTATTATGGTGTGATCATTTAGTAAAAAAAGTAGGAAGCAGGCACTAAAACTTTTCTCCTTGTTACGCCCAAGATAATTGCATGTGTGCCTATATTCACAACAATTTTGATCTTAGTGACACAAGTAAATATTAAAGGTTGCACAATAGATTAATACACACAACATGAGCTTAAAAGCAGTCACATGATTGTAAGGTAATTTACACTTTTTGTGTGGCGATGTGTGTGCAGCATTACTGCACAGTTTGGTATAAGTAACCTCTCTTATAGGCACTCAGTGGATAAAACGTAGCAACCACAAACTTGCCATCAAATGTTCGGCCTGTCAGCAGTCTTTGGGCTTCTTTGGAGTCTCCAGCATTTGCATACTCCACAAACACCTGCCAAGACAAGATGAATTATGAGTCTTTAAAACTGGACTTCAAAGTATCTAGCACACTACACTGCTGTTGTTGTACTCGAGACCGGTCTCGAGACCATTTTTTGAGGGTCTTGGTCTTGTCTCGGTCTCAGATTAAGAGAACTCTGGATTTTATTTCAAGACCAGTCAAGAGCACAACTGCGGGGATATCACTAAATTGCCAGTGAATTGTGTGATTTATTTGCTAACATCATTACTGTAATAGGATGTAAATCTTCCTGCTTCAAATTAACTTATTTCTAAATTGATTGTGCCAGGTCAGAAATCATCACGGGATTGTGTCAAAAATGGCTACTGCCTAAAATGAATACAAATGCCCACAAAATTCAACATATGATAGCAAAAAAATACTTGTATAAGGTCTTCTTTTTAATATTATAACACATAATATAATTAAGCAATGACACAAGAGCTGTTTTCACGAATATGAGCACAATTGCAAACATGATATTGATTTTATACAAACGTTCAATAAACAAGGAGTTAATGTTAAGTGACTAAAATAGTTCCAAATAAATCCATAACAGAACTGTCGTGCACTTCTGAGGAACACACAAACTTGCACTAGCATATTGTATATGACAATTTATTTCAAACTTTGACCTGTGGAGGGCAGTAATACACTTAGCAGCATCTACACTGCCGGAATACTAATAGAGAAGAAGAGAGCCAGTTCAAGACGGTTGTTTATGGTTAAAAGTATATAATTATTTTAATTTTTTTTAGAAAATGACAGATCGTTTTGCTAGATAAGACCCTTATTCCTCATCTGGGATGGAAAAACCTTAATTTCTTTTTGACTGAACAAAGAAAGACAAACAATGAAATGAGGGTGAGTAAATTATAAGGAAATTTTAATTTGAAAGTGAACTAATCCTTTAATGAATCAACAGCTTTGAACGAATCGCCTGATTCAGTCACTCACTCATTTATTGTGATTTACCACCACCTACAGGTGGTTTTAGTTTCATAAGTAATAGTATTTTTTATTTTTCCATCATATATTTATTTACAAAATGTTATTTTTTAAACATTAATCTCAACATTATTTAGGCAGTAATTGACATCGGCTTAGGAAAATTGACATCTTCACCCTTTATTAAAATATTATTAAAAATACGTCAAAGATTTTGTAAGTATATTGCGTAGTTGTGCTTGGAGTATGGAAGTAAATTAATGCCAAATGTTTTTGAAATAAAAAGCTTGTTGAATTGCACTAATTGAAAAAAAAAAAAAAATGCATTACATTAGCTGTGCTTGCATTTAGATGCATTGTATTTTTAAGGCTTGCATTTTTATGGGCTGAAATTCAACATGGCTGTATATTTAAGCTGTGAATATTTCAATTAAAAATATTTCACACATATTTTCATTATTAAAAATTCAATAATTTATATTCACCTTTCAGATTTCACTTCCAAAATATTCATTGTGTTTAAAAATACAACCTATAAAATTCGACTAGCAATTTTCAGTCCATTTTATTTCGCTTTACAAATTAGCTTCCACAAATTCAAGTTCAAATTCGGCAGAAAATTCAACATTTCACATCTGGGAACTGCAGGAAAAGCAGTAGAGTACCGATGCATGATCTCCATCTGCTGTTAGTTGACTTCACCAGCAGGTGCCGCTAGCGGCTGTTTACGAAGAACAGAGCAACGGCTAGTAATTCATTCATTCATTAAAACGGATTTACAGAAGTGGAGTAAGTGGTAAGTGAATGTATGATGATTATCAGGGCCATTATTAATGCAGAAAAGCTGATAAAGACACAAAAGCTGCATTTATGTTTAATTCAGTGTCTTTACGGTTACTTTCCCAGTGTAGGCTACAGCTTTCTCTACAGTAAACGAGAGTATAACGTTATTGCCCGATGCTGGTGTACAGATCAAACGTTAAATCTGAGGTAGACATATGTTTCTCTCTGTTGTTTAGTTTCCTTAACTTTATATAGTTAAGGAAACAAACAGCGCTGTGTTGTAATACTAGGGTTTCCCTCATACGTCATAGGATTCCCCTGCCATCAGGACATATAAAACACTTAACACAGCTTAATGGACTCGTACAGTGATATAAAAGACCAAACTCACACCTCATTTGTGATGTAGGTTATACTACATCACAAATGAGGCTCCAAGAAAGCAGATACTGGCATAAAGTTCATTTTTGACATAGAACGTTTGATATTCGCAAATGTAGGGACCGTCTCTAAAGCTGTAGCCTACACAGGGAAAGTAATCGTAAAGACACTGAATTAAACATAAATGCAGCTTTTGTGTCTTTATCAGCTTTTCTGCATTTAAACTGGCCCTGATAATCATCATACATTCACTTACCGCTTGCTCCATTTCTGTAAATCCGTTTTTATGAATGAATGATGACTTACTAGCCGTTGCTCTGGTCTTCGTAAACAGCCGCTAGCGGCACCTGCTGGTGAAGTCAACTAACAGCAGATGGAAATCGGTACTCTACTGCTTTTCCTGCAGTTCCCGGATGTTAAAAATGTTGAATTTTCTGCCGAATTTGAGCCACTGAATTTGTGGAAGCGAATTTGAAAAGCGAAATAAAATGGACCTAAAATTGCTATTTGAATTTTATAGGTTGTATTTTTAAACACAATGAATATTTTGGAAGTGAAATCTGAAAGGTGAATATAAATTATTGAATTTTTAATAATGAAAATGTGTGTGAAATATTTTTAATTGAAATATTCACAGCTTAAATATATGACCATGTTGAATTTTAGACCATAAAAATGCAAGCCTTAAAAATACAATGCATCTAAATGCAAGCACAGCTAATGTAATGCATTTTTTTTTTTCCAATTAGTGCAATTCAACAAGCTTTTTATTTCAAAAACATTTGGCATTAATTTACTTCCATATTGGAGTCAATTGATTTATTTGTGATAATGCAATGAAACATAGCAAATTGTGTGGACATTATCTTTGGACAGGCTGTCAAACAAAGAGAGAACCAACTAAATTTAATAACTCATTATGTTGTACTCAACCTTAACCAAGTTTAATGTTTTGATCTTCCCCTTATATTTAAAATACATAAAATTCATATTTTGATGAATGAACTTGTAGGGTTATTAAAAACAAATAACTCGTCTGGACATCACTTTTGGCCACTACTGTACATACAGAGTGACCAGTGTCAGGTTCTATACAATGAATTTATAAGGTAAAAAAATATCTAGAATAATTTATATTCACTTTTAATCCATGTTTTTCCTCACCTGTCCCTTTCCAGGATTCTCTTTTGGGATCAATAAGGACACAACCGTGCCATACTTCTGACATTCTTCTTTCATGTCCTCTACTATATCTAAGAAAGCCAAGAAATAAATGTGACTGAGATCTGCAAAATAAAAAATATATATTTGCTATAAAGAAAATGTAGAGCCAAAGACTCACCTTCATACTCATCCTCATTATACAGGTGACTGTCATCTATTACATTTAGTAGTCTCAGGACAGATGTAGGCAGAAGAACCAAATCTTCAATATGAGGTGCTGAAACCCAAAGCAGTCTCTCACACAAACACCAGGATACGTAGACAATGTTTTTATATGCTGAGTGATACATACCGAAGGGAATGCTGAAGAAAGGGTTGATTAGTGCTGTCTCAGCTGTGCTTCTAAGTTTCGGGTCATTGTGAAGCATACTAGGAAAGTAAAGACACATATTACTTACTTTAGTAATGTCTAAAGAACACTACTACACTGCTTAGTTTACTTCCTACCTTTTGATCAGATCCCTCAAATGATAGACAGGGATAGCCGGGTTAACCAAAGCATTGCTTGAAAAGATATGGTCTACTATTGCAGAACTGTTATCCTGTAAAGACACAGCACAATCCCATCTTAGCAAGAAAAAGTCAAATAACCTTAAGCAAAGTATATGCAGAGAATTTTTTTTTAAGGAAATTGTTCTTTAAAAACAAAAACATTTAAAGTCATATTCAAGGTAGAGTGCAGCTTCACAGCTGCTCGGGTATCTGCTGACCTTCCATTCCTGAGACTTCACAGTTTCTTTTAGTTTGATTCCTGAGAACATCTCCAGAAGAATGATGCCCAGACTCCACATGTCCACAGCAGTTGTGCAGCCAGAGTCGCTCTCCAGACCTGCCTGGGCCAGTGAGTTCTGCAGCTCGGCTTCAGGTGCCCGATATCCATCTGTCTGGATGTACTTCACATCCTGTAAGGAACAAACAAGAAACCCTGAGGCTCACTGTGAACCTATATCTAATAACAAGGCACACTGATACTAAACTACCATTCAAAAGTTTGGAGGAAAAAAACATACAGATATCTTCTGTGGAAGTCTCAGGAAAAAAATGTTGGTCTAATCTTTGCATTTGATCGAATGCAACGATAGGATGAATGAATGAATGAATGAGGCATTTATATAGCGCTTTCCTATGTACTACTGTACACCCAAAGCGCATTACAATCATATCAGGGGTCTCTCCTCATCCACCACCAGTGTGCAGCATCCACTTGGATGATGCGACGGCAGCCACAGTACAACGGCGCCAGTGCGCTCACCACACACCAACTGTAGGTGGAGAGGAGAGAGAGTGAAAGAGCCAATTTAGATAGGATGATAGGAAGATAGGATGTCCTAACTGCTTGTCAACCTGTATTTCCATACCTCCGCACACCCTGCTCACGTGGACATCACACGTCATCAGTGTGTTCCATGAGGCTATGCAGTTTTGGACAGACATCAGGCAGCACGACTGTTTTCAACATGTATTCTTGAGCATCATATATTATATATTATAATATGTGGAGGATCATGTGACTAGAGAAATGGCTGCTAAAATTTAGCTTTGACTTAACAGGAATTGCATTTTTAAACACATCAAAATATATATAAATTCAAGTTTGAAATTTTAAAACAGTATTTGTTAAATAAACATCTCCAGAGAAGATTTTGGATGAGACAGATTGTGGCTTTTGTGTTAGTAATAATAAACAGTTATTTTAAGTTGAAATAATATTACTGTTTTACTGTACTTTTGATCAAATAATTGCAGCCTTAGTGAGTATGAGACTTCTTTCAAAAACTTCAACAAATCCTACAGACCCAAAACCTTTGAATGTTAATGTTTGTTTGTGCATGTGATTGAAATCTGACAACAAATGATGAGGTGCGTCATGCCAACCATTTCAACTCCTCACCTGGTGTCCCTCTTTAAAGCTAAGGCCGAAGTCAATGAGCTTAAAGCACTCATCGTCAGCGCTCCAGAGGATGTTGCGGGGCTTGAGGTCAGCATGTACATAGCCTTCTCTGTGCAGGAAGCTAAGGGCCTCCAAAACATCACGGGCACAGTGCTGAATCAACCACATGGAGTGTCCCTGATTACTCGCTCTAACCAGCAATTCTGACACACTCACGTCCAAAAGCTCCAACAACAGGCAATGAGTGTCCACACCGAATGGCTTGTGGTTGGTGAACATTCCATACAGTGACACTAGAGACACAACAGAGAAAATAACAATGTTAAAGTTAGAACTAATGGTGGAAAATAACAGTTTTTGGATCTCCAGGAGTCATGATCACTACAGTAAAATTTGTGGCAATTTTACACATTCAAGTTTTAAATGCTGGTATATATATACCGAGGACATTAAACTTTG
>RJVU01046050.1:942347-991737 GCA_003731715.1 Anabarilius grahami | reverse complement strand
CAGTCAATACTACAATTTGTGTAAAAAATAAGAAAACGTAATGATTATTTATTAATAACTCTGTCATGATGTAGAAAGGATTCAAAATGATGTTACTTCACACTTTTTAATGTTCATTACACTTTTGTGTGATGGAGGGCAGTAGTCAGGCAGTAGTTTACTACAAAGGAGTCAAAAAGTATGTAATTCTGTATTATTTTAATAGCAAAATAGTGGTATATAGAGATGTTTAAGTCAGTGGTTCTCAACCTTTTTGACATCAGTTCTCCGTTTGTCCAAGACAATATTCGATGGCCTTCATATGGGTATACATATATACTGCTGTTGTAATAAAAAAAAATGATAAAAAACTAAGTAATAAAAACTAAAAAATATGTCAGTTTTATGTTGTACATCTCTATTTTTGTGTTTTTAAATTAAGATTACGTTAATATGTTAACAATAACGTTAATAATAATGTTAATTGTAATAATAACTAATTGTACATCATTTTAAGACTTATTAAGGCAGCCGGAAGGTTGACAACCACTGGTTTAAATCGGTTTCTTAGCTTATTCTGATCCCTGTAAGTGGTTACCGATATTTTTATGCCCCTGAATCTTCTCCAGCACAGAGCTTTCCTTGATGTACCCGTAATCTCCACCCTGCGCGTCCGCCTGAAACTCCTTCACTGCGGAACTCGCCCTGCCGGAGCTCACCCGGTACACCGAGGCAGAGACGCCCTGACCCAAACGAGCCTGCACGTTCCAGATCTTTCCGTAAATCTCAAATAACACCGGGCTCGTCTTCTGCTCCACGGCCACTGGGCTCACTGTCATCGCCGGTGTGCTGACATTTGGACTGGACATTTTTGCATTGGAGCCAGAACTGCTAGCCATGAGTAATATCAATGATAATCTGAGTTAAATACTACCAGGTTCATAATAGGCAGTGCTTGCTTCATTAGTTGCCCTTTGCAGAAACTTTTTTCCTAAAATGATCTTTGCATAGTGCTTGTCTGCAAGCCAAAGTTTACAGCTAACTACCAACTGATGACGAACAAGGACTTAAATGCCATATTTTAACGCAAACGCACAAATTGGTGCAATCTGCCGCATCATAGTCGGATTTTAAAGATCCGAAAAGCCGAGGTGGCGCCTCAAAGATTCAGCAGATCCATGAAACCCAGTTTTGGACCGAGTTGAGAAATTCTTGCACCTGTTTTGGTGTTTTGGTGGCCATGTTACCGGAAATGACGTCATTGCAAGTCGCGTTTTCTAGAGTCAAGCAAATGTAGGTTTTTAATCGTTAAATTCTATATTTAAAATTTAGAGTATTTAAACCCTTATAATATATTTCTTTTTGTAAAGGGCTTGCCTCTTTAATACAGTCCATTAAATAAAGAAGAATTGCAATATTTTTCTTTTGGTCCTTTTTCTCTCTACATGTTTTTATTATATCTTTCGGAATTATATTATAGTATAGTTGTTATGGATGTTAAAATTAATCAATTCAATAAAATATTAAGGTTTAAACTATAATTTATTATGGTTAAATTTGGCTCTCCACAATGTGCCTTCAACATGACAACTCTAACCATAAATGTAGGTTAATTCATTATTACCTCTGGGGCTTTGGGCAAATATTTGAATCGATTAAATGAATAAAGACTGTAACCGGAAAAAAAAATCCTTTGCGTTGTACTTTAAGTCCCGCCCTTGACCCGATCTCTGTCTCACTATTGGCTAAGACTCTATGAATGACAATTCGCTTGTCTATTCACGAGCTGCATAGAGGCAGGAATATGGGAGGGGAAAATTAGAGCGTGTGTTTTCGTGTGTGTCCTGCCACGTCAGTCTGACGGATGTCGGAGGAGGACCTCATCCCGGGTTGTGAAGGAAGGCGGCGCTCTCAGGAGATGTAGCCGTGTCTTTAGTCCTACTACTGAAGTGAGAGGGAAGTATTGAATGATCAGCAGCTGCTCCAAAGGTAAGAATATTATGATGTTGTTAAATTTACCACCATAAAACATTTCGCAAGGTTTGGCTCGACGGAGAGCTGAACTGATGTCAAGGAGGCGGTGCAGGCGACAGCGGCGTTCCACGCTACTCTAATCAAACACCAATTTACCAGTCTATCGATTTGTGTTTGAGGGCAAAAATGGGGCAGATATGGGTAGTTCTTACAGGCTATTACATTTGAGTAGTATATGTTGCTTTTTATGAACGGCTATGACAAATGTTGATACCTTGTCAATAAACAAAAATTGGAATAGGATTTTTTTTGGAGCAGGTTTGTTCTTAAATCAGGAATAAAGTCTTTTAGTAAACTTGATTAATGTTCAGTAGCCTTTCATATGACCAAAAATGGTCTATGTTGTGTTCCTGCCAATCAAAAATTATGTTGATCTTTGAGTAAATATCACACCTGACCTTAGACTTAGTTTACCTTGAGTTTATTTGATTGAGCACGTACACAGAGTGGTTATCAATTTATGGGAGTGATAAAATGGGTGGATCTGCCAGGATTTCCAGAGACTCTTAGATAATCATTGTCACTTTGCTTCTACCTCTGTTCCATCACTGACTCGTCCAGATCTATCGGAGAGACCATGGACATCAGCAAACTAGTTGAGAGACTCGCTGAAGCCGGGCAGTCTCATGTCCTCCAGTTTTGGGATCAGCTGAACCCTGAGGAGCAAGCTGAGATGAGAGTGGATCTGGAGAGCATGAACTTCATGGAGATCAATAATTTCTTTAAAACTGCCATGAAGACATCTGGGCAGAGCTCCCAGGAGAAAGTGGACTCCAGGATGGAACCGGTGCCACGGGAAGTTTTGGGGAGTGTAACACGCGATCATGAAAGTCTTAAAAAATGGGAAGAGGAAGGTGAGTTCAGATATTTTTATGTTTCACAGGACTTCATCTCAAACATATTTGGCATAAGTGCCATCCTTACTAAAAAATACCCCCCTGAGGTCCTTTGCTGGTATACGTGGGTTTAACAGATCTCTCAACCTGGCCAAGCTAGGGTTTAGCTGGTCAACCAGTTGGTTTTCCAGCCTGGCCAGGTGACAAATGCCTCAAACCTGAGCAGAACAGACCAGCTTGGTCAGGCTGGGAGACCAGATACCTTTTTTTCAGCAGAATATACACAGAACAGGAGGCCATTTTTATACATTTACAGAATCAAAGCAGTTATGCTTCATTTAATATAACCCAAACCAAATGTTAGTCTTTGAATGAATGAATGAATGAAGCCCTTTATTTGTCACTAGTCACAGGTACCAGCGAAATTGTCCGTCAACCTGTCCATGACAAGGGGGTAGACAGAACAGGAAGACAGGGAATTTGGAAGAAATACAGCATAACATGAGGAGGAGAGAAAAAATACCACCCCAGACTATGCTCCTATGCTTTGTTGAGCAGAAACAAATGTTTCTAAGAAATATTGCTCAACAAAACACAATGAATGATGCAATATCCTTCCCGCCCAGTTGGACCTTCGAGAACCAAACTTAAAGAAATCATGACCCCTGAGAGAGATAGGATTTCTGTCCAGTGTCAAGTAAATCTGTAACAACACGTTTCAGATTTGAATAAACATTGTTTTCCCATTTTTGGGAGGATGCTCTAAAAGGGGTTTAAAACATCTGGTTCTGGTTAGATCTGACGTAATTTCTTTGCTGAAGTCATGTTGAGCTCATTCAGAATCACATCATCCTTAATCACCTCATCCTTAATCAGACCACGTTATATGGTACCCAAAGACCTCCTTTGCCCCATTTGTCTTCTTCATACTTTTTAAAAATTAATTTAATTCAATAAAAATAGTTTTAAATAATTATGTTTTTAATTCACATGAAAGCCGTATTTTAGCATACTCAAGGCTGTGTGTGGGTGAAGTAACATCAAGCATAAAAGTAATTTATGTAATATAAAGTGGGCCTCATAAAAATCTATGATAATCGCCCCTGTTATCTGCAAATAATGAAACTCAAACTGTTGCTTAGAAGCCAGACATTTTATACAGTCATTAATGCATCATATTTTACATGTAATGTAATAGTTATTTTATGTGGACTCATGTAATACTCATGTAATGGCAACAGTGAGCTATGTTTGTTTATTCCTTGAATAGTATGACATAATATTAACACCTATTTGCCAAAGTGACCAAACCTCTCATCATCCCACACAGGCCTGCGCTGTATATCAGAGAACAAAGTGGCGGTTCTTCTGTTGGCTGGAGGTCAAGGGACACGGTTGGGTGTATCATATCCAAAAGGCATGTATGACGTTGGCCTCCCTTCCCACAAAACCCTCTTTCAGATCCAGGCAGAACGCATCCAAAGACTGGAACAGCTCGCTGAAAAGCAGCACACAAGGAAATGCTGCATTCCATGGTAAGATGATCATTAAACGCAATTAAAGTGTATTCCGTTACAGTGCACTTACAGTAAAAGCAGTGGATAATGGAAAAACAGCCATTTTCAACCTCTCAGGAAAGTAATTTGAGTTAACAATTGTTAAATCTAATTACTTGGATTACCTGACTTGTTTTGATCTGGAGGAAGTTTTTCCTCTTTTAACATAATGCAAGTGACTCCCTACTATGAATGTAATTCCTTGGTTTAGTCAGTGTGAAATTGGGCTGACATGAGACCAGCATGTTGTCCTGACGAACTAGGTCAGACTTCAAAAGAAAAATAATTTTAGAGCCAGTCTCTACCCAGCAGAATTGACCTCTGACACAATACATACACATGATTCCCTAATGATCAGCTCTTATTTCAGCTCATTTTTTAAAGACAGATTATAATACTATATCACTGTATGATCACCATAGTCAATATACTTTAAAGAACGCCATAGTATTACCATCATTTTAGTATCCAAAATGTGCCATGTCCAGAAAAAACATGCTAATGCCATCATACTTACTTAATAACGACAAGGTCCTAGATTTGTTTTTTCAATCAAAGTACTCACTGCACTCTCCCAGCTAATTAGGTGCTAACTGACGAAGACAGACAGCCGAAACGTTTGCATTATTTTTTATCTCTTGTTTTAACTTAAAACATTTTTAGAGTGCAGACCTCTTTTGCTTTTTTTTGAATGTTCAATTCAACTCATTTCACATTTAATTGTATAATGCTTTTCAAAATACATATTGTTTCAAAGCAGCTTTACGGAAAATGCGTGCTTCTACATTATGATTTAGAGTGATCTGTTATCATAGGTGACTGTGTCCATGTAATGTCCATATTTCAGACATGTACAGTTCAAGAAAGTACAAATCATGCAATTAGATAACATCATATATTAATTTTAGGCAGAAACAATGAGCTCATTAAAGCAATTATTACAAGCTGTGATCATAATTACAATATATAGAAAATATGGCAGGTGTGTAAGTTGATTCAGAGTTGGCGTTATCTGAAGTCCTCGCAGGGGTTGTCGTCATCTCTTCGATCTTCACAGGTGTTGGGTCATCTGAAATTTTTGTAAGACTACATAGATTTGTTTTAAAAAGAATTTAATACATTAAATTGAACAAAAGAGACAGTAAAAACTTGTAAATTTTTACTAAAGTATCTATTTCAAATAAATGCTGTTCATTCTGTTCATCAAAGAATCAGCATATCATCAAATTAGCATATTAGAAGGATTTCTGAAGGATCATGTGACACTGAAGACTGGAGTAATGGCTGCTGAATATTCAGCTTTGCCATGATGGGAATAAATTATGTTTTAAAATATATTAAAGTGCCCCTATTATGCTTTTTCGAATGTTACCTTTCATGAGAGCTTTTCACACTGCGCTTAACGCAGGGTTATTGTCGTTCTAAACACAGCTTGTAACCCCGGGTAAAGGAACGTTTCACACTTTACACGTTCCAGGAACACTTTACGTTTCACCGTTTACACGACACCATTTTCAACTAAAACAAGACTTTTTATGCGTTTAAAAAAATTTTTTTTATGAAAATGCAAACTTTTGAAAACGGGTTTCAAAGTGAAAGTTTTTGAAAACGATACCGTTGTGTTATCAAAAGCGCAAATTTGTGAAAACTATAATATCATGCGCATGTGTATTATATGTTCAGTCTATAGGCGTGTGGTGTTTCTTTTACAAAGTGATATTACCAACTAATGGCCTGGCATGCAGCATTTTTAGTTATCACGGATTTAGTTTTATACAGCATTTTTAGTTATTATCGCGGATCTGTGTGAACGGGGGTCGTTTGTACGTGGAAAAATGCAAAGCGAAAAACTTTGCAGCGTAAAGTCGTGCAAACTTACCCTTAGAAGCAGAGTTAGCACCGCTTTTTACCCGGGGTTATGAAACCCTGTTCCAGAGCAGTGTTAGCACCCCTTTTGCTGTGTTAACCCCGCATTGCGGTGGCAAACTTCTACAGTGTTAAACAATGCGATTTTAGAATGTTACAGCTAGACGTTTAACAACAGATAATCAATAGTGTGCTCATGCTTGCGTGCTTTGGACAGTAACGGAAACACTACGCATTGTATTCAAACAGTAAATTCAGCGTTTGAAAGGAAAAATGTCAAATGCTGACAGAAAACACGGCAATTTGAATGAAGAAGAGACTTTTCATTCTTACCTTTTTGTAGTCCGAAATGTCCGTTCAGTAAAACTTGAGTCAGCAATACGAGGATGCGTAATGCTAGAGCTTTTATGTAAACAGGTCTTGGGCTGCATTTATCCAATCAATGACATTGACCCCGCAAATAAGAACGTTAACCCAGGGTTTAGGAATGTACGGTGTGAAACATCAGTTTCCCAGGATTAATTGTTAACTCTGGATAAATTATGAGCAGTGTGAAACATGAAGCAAGATGACCCAGGATTTCATTTACCCTGGGTTTAGAATGACCCAGGGTTAACTCTTTTAAGTGCGAAAAGCCCTATGCAGTGTGTAATATAGCTGTTTGTGAATGTAAAAGATCTGCAAAGTTTTAAAGATCAAAGTGCACAACAAATAAAGTTATCTCCTAGAAAATAATCTATTCTGAACTGCTGAAACGAGTCACCAGCAATTCCAGTTTCACTTTTCTTGTTACATACTGATGTTACAAATTTGCATAATGCCAGCCTATGGCCTTCATTGGCTACCAGCGAACAGTGTCTACTTTAACCCGCCCTCAAACACTGTAGTTGTAGCTGTAGTTGTTGTATTTTACAATATTACTGTTTTTACTGTACTGTTTTATTTTTGATCAAATAAATGCAAGGGAGGCTGGTGAGCATAAGAGACTTTTTCTTTTCAAAAACAAACTTTTGAACAGTAGTGTATTTATACTTAAAGCAATGACATGGTCAATGTTTTGATACATCAGGTACATTATGACAAGTGGCAGAACAATGGACATGACCAAAGATTTCTTCATGCGACACAACTACTTCGGCCTGAAGGAAGAGAATGTGTTTTTCTTTCAGCAAGGCATGCTTCCTGCTGTGGACTTTAATGGGAAAATTATTCTAGAGGGCAAAGGCAAACTTGCCATGGCACCAGGTGAGTTTTTAAAAGCAAGACTAGCATCTCTTGCTGACAAATTTAACCAACTTGATTCTTTTTTTGTTGTTTTAAACCTCACATATGAGGTATGTAAATAATTTACAGCATATTATCAAACAAAATGGCAAAGTCTTAACCACAGACGTTATTTTGTTTATAAATCAAAAAACACTTTTCTAAAAACCCATTAGAAATTTCCCAAAGGAAGTCCTTGTTAATTAGCCTGGTTAATTAGCTTACAAAGTGATATCATGATCGAACAGCTTGCTTAGTCTCATAATAATTATAAATGCTGTGAATATTCAGCACTTGTATGTTTTCTCTGAATCTCCCTATTCAGATGGAAATGGGGGTCTGTACAGAGCTCTGGGGGCACAGAACATTGTGAAGGACATGGAGACGAGAGGAATCTCCTACATCCACGTCTACTGCGTAGACAACATTCTTGTAAAAGTGGCCGACCCTGCTTTCATTGGCTTCTGTACACTTAAAGGAGCAGACTGTGGTGCAAAGGTCAGTTTTTAACATACCTAGCCCTGCCCTTACAAGTATTTTCTCTTCTGTGCATAATGCAGAAAATATGCAAATACAGTTCTATTACGAATGTGTCTTATCATTACTTGGTGTATTATCATTAAGCTTTATCTAATCAACTTTTTATCTTTATTTGTGGTCTATTCCTTAATCTACTTATTTTATGTTTTTTAATTGAAAGTAAAAGTGCCATGTCACATATTTAAAAACAAGACCTATTTTGCTAGTCCACTAGATGGAGCAGCTGCTTAAAAAAAACAAAACAAAAAAAAACAGGATATACAGGAATTTACACTACCATTCAAATATGTCAGTATGATTTTTATTTATTAAAAGTAATACTTTTATTTTGCAAGAACACATTAAACTGATTAAAAGTGACAGTTTTATATTATTTATAATATTTATTAATTTATTATTTATTATACTTGTGTGTGTGTGTGTGTGTGTGTGTGTATATTTATTTATTTATTTATTTTATTATTCAAACATTTATAATATTACAAAAGATATCCATTTCAAATAAATTGTTTTTTTTTACTTTATCAAAGAATCCAGAAAAATAATTTATCACAATTTCCACAAAAATGCAGAACAACTGTGTTAAACATTGTTGATTGTAAGAAATGTTTCTTGAGCATCAAATCAGCATCTTTGAATGATTTCTGTAACATCATGTGACACTGAACACTGGAGTAATGGTGACAGCTGAAAATTCAGCTTTTTGCCATTACAAAAATGACATATTAAAGTAGAAAACAGTTATTGTAAAAACATTTTTTTTTAAATATTACTGACCCCAAACCTTTTAACAAACTTTTTTTTTTTAACACATTGGAATGACTTTGCATGGTTTAGTGATTTTTATTTAAACATCATTTTTTATTTTGGGGGGCTTTTTGAACAAAGTAATAGTGAAAAACTGGAAATTTTATTCAGTTCTGACAATTTCTAAGTAGCAAATTAGTCTCATCTAATTGTTAACCTAGTTGTTTAATGACATTTATACATTAGGAATGCTTTGATGGGACCCGGGGCTTAGCCACACATCCTATAGCAATGAATTGTGGTTCCTTTTAGAATGTAGTTTCAGGTAACATGTTCACATGTGCTTTTGCAGTCTGCGTACACAACAGCAAGAAGGGAAAAATACTTTTACAAGGAACAGTGGTTATTCTGGACATTTTAAATGGTCTCCAGTCAGGAGCTAAATTGCCTTTAAAACTCTTATATAACCAGCCTGGTGATGCAGGATACCAATTAATTTAGCAATTACTCTCAATGTAACCTCACAGTCTTTGACGTATTGTAGTGGTTATGGTGCAATGGAAACCAAATTGCTAAGCTGAACCTGCTAGCAGGCATTTTTATCATACATGTTTAGTGTTAACTTCTTTTTTGGTTTGTACACTTCCATTTGCATTATCATTCAACTGGGATATCCAATACATATGAAATGATTCACACTTCACAGTAGTTGTGTTCCCGAGAAAGAAACTTGCCACGTTTTACTTGTGTGACCAGTTAGTCATGTAATGACTATAGAATTTCATGCAATCTGGAAGGACTTGTTTTGTTTCATCTGAGCATATATAATTTATTATCTAGATATCTTTTTTGGTTGTTATTTGAAAGTGAAGAAACCTTTCTTTGAAAGTGTTTTTTTTTATTTCCCAGTGTGAACAAAATGCCTTGAAAGTGTCCTTTCATTCCACCTCAAACAGAATAATTAGCTTACAATATGTGATTCATGAAAGTATATGCATGTGATATTTCATTCAGACATAAATACTCAACAGCTGGTTTTGAATACTGAGCTTTTCGAAGCTGCTAGTAATTAAACAGTTTCTGCGTGACAGGGGGACGATGGTAAGAAAATTTGGACCCACCCACCCATAATTTCTGAAGCATGCACTTAAAGTGGCTTTAGATCGAAGCCTCCCACCAATGCTAACCCTTCATCAACCGAGAAGTTTGTAATTTGTTACTCAGATGAATGGAAAGGGTTTTCTGCTTTTGCCTCTGCTGTAATTTAGCACAGACCTCAGGCAAACACCACACACAGGGGTGTGTGTGGGCCATTCAAACTCTGCAGCTAGTTTAGTACTTGTCGTTTCAGTATTGATAAACTTTGTCTTTCCAACTTAAATTCATTTAAATGTTATAAAAGACACCTTTAACAAATTATTGTAGACTTGGTTTTATTACTTGACAAGTTATGACAAATTGCAATCAGTTGACATGAACACAATCTTTATGACAGCTGATAAATGCAAAGAAAAATCTCCTTTAATCATTAACAAGAGTTTACAGGGGTTGTTACATTAAATTGATTTTGTTCTCTTGTGTATTTCCCCTAACAAATCTTCGACAGTAAACTGATGCCTCGTTCTATTTATGACGTACTGACACGAAGGACAAATGCTTTGAAACGGGCGCTTTGTCGCGTCCAGTGTAGACGGCTTTTAGCGACCGGTCGCGTCCCGTGTAGACACGTTGTAAGTAAATTTAGGCATCAGCATATTATAATGTACATTACCTTTCAAAATTTTGGGCTCGGTAAGATTTTTATTTTAAAATTTGTAAAAAAGAAATTGAGTATTATAATCACCACGGCTGTTTATTGTGAAATACTATTACAATTTATATATATATATATATATATACTGTGGCCTCCACAATTATTGGCACCCTTAGAAATTATGAGCAAAGGCGGCTGTGAAAATAAATCTGCATTGTTTATCCTTTTGATCTTTCTTTCAAAAAATTCACAAAATTATAAACTTTCATTGAAGGAAAAGAATTGAAAGTGGGAGGAAAATCACATTATGAAATAAATGTTTTTCTCCAAAACACGTTGGCCACAATTATTGGCACCCTTTTATTCAAAACTTTTTGCAACCTCCTTTTGCCAAGATAACAGCTCTGAGTCTTCACCTATAATGCCTGATGAGGAGCACCTGACAAGAGATCAGACACCATTCCTTCATGCAGAATATCTCCAGATCCTTCAGATTCCCAGCTCCATGCTGGTGCTTCTTCTCTACAGTTCACTCCACTAATTTTCTTTAGGGTTCTGGTCAGGGGACTGGGATGGCCATGGCAGAAGCTTAATTTTGTGCTCAGTGACACATTTTTGTGGTGGTTTTGATGTTTGTTTTGGATCATTGTCCTGATGGAAGATCCAACCACGGCCCATTATTGGATTTCTAGCAGAAGGTCAGGTTTTGATTTTTTTTATCTGTTGGTATTTGCTAGAATCCAAAATACCATGTATCTGAACAAGATGTCCAGGACCTCCAGCAGAAAAATAGGCCCACAACATTAAAGATCCAGCAGTATATTTAACTGTGGGCATGGGGTACTTTTTATCCATGTGTACCAAACCCATCTGGTGGGTTTGCTGCCAAAAAACGTTTTTTTTTAGTTTCATTTGACCATAGAAGCCGGTCCCGTTTGAAGTTCCAGTCTTGACTGACAACTGAGTATGCTGGAGATTGTTTCTGGATGAGAGCAGAGTATTTTTCATTAAACCCTCCGGAACAACTTGTGGGGATGTAGGTTCTGTTTGATAATTTTTTTTTTTTTAGGCTTTCTGAGACTCAAGACTCAACTAATCTCTGCAATTCTCCAGCTGTGATCCTTGGAGAATCTTTGGACACTCAAACTTTCTTCCTCTCCGCGCATTAGGACGATTTAGACACACGTCCTCTTCCAGGCAGATTTGTAACATCTTTAGTTGATTGGAACTTCTTAATTATTGCCCTGATGGTGGAAATGGGGATTTTCAATGCATTAGCTTTTTTCTTATAGCCATTTTCTATTTTGTGAAGCTCAACAATCTTTTGCTGCACATCAGAACTATATTCTTTGGTTTTTCTCATTGTGATGAATGATTAAGGGAATTTGGCCTTTGTGTTTACACATATTTGTACTCCTGTGGAACAGGAAGTCATGACTGGACAATTTCATTCTCCTAGTCACCCTGGTGTGCTAAAAAATTTAAATATGAATGGGAATATACTTCAGAGATATTTTACTCATAAGAATTTCTAGGGGTGCCAATAATTGTGGCCAACATGTATTGGAGAAAAACATTTATTTCATAATGTGAGTTTCCCCCCACTTTCAATTGTTTTACTTCGATGAAAGGTTAGAATTTTGTGAATTTTTTTAATGAAAGATCAAAAGGATAAACAATGCAGATTTATTTTCACAGCTGCCTTTGCTTATACTTACTAAGGGTGCCAATAATTGTGGAGGGCACTGTATATATATATATATATATATATATCTCATTCTGATATGATGATAGTCTAACATTTCCTATTATCACAGTTAAAAATAAGTTGAGCCATTTTAATATAATTTTTTCAGGATTCTTTGTTTTATAGAAAGTTCAAACGAACAGCATTTATTTGAAATGTATATTTTTTTTTTTGTAACAATATACAATTCTACGAAGCCCCGCACATGACTTGCAAGAAAAATTTTTTTATCGTGTGCACGATTTACTAATTCGTTCCCTCGATTTATAAATCATCGAGAGAACGAATTAGTAAATTGTGCGCACGATTTAGCCTACTATTTTTTTTTTTTTTCCTGCATGTCATGTCCGGGGCTCCGTACAATTCTTTACTGCCACTTTTGTTCAATAATACATCCTTGCTGAATGAAAGTATTATTTTAAAAAGGAAAATCTTACTGATCCCAAACATTTGAACATTAGTGTAGGTTCTTTTTATTTTCATGTTATTGTCAATAAATGGCTAATATTAAAATTATACATTGTTTTTCTAAAAAAAACAAAAAACATAACATAACAATGTACACTATGAAAAATGGATATACATTTCAAAACCTGCATATTAAATTTAACGGTAATTAAATTGTTAGAGTTATTAAAGTGTTAGTGTTTCTAAAAATTCACTTCATGTGAGTGCTGCATGATACATGATAAAAAATGCATGTCCAGGAAAGTATTGAATTAATTGATACTACTTTCTTTCTTTTATTTATTTATAAAGCACATTTTAAAACAACCCAAGGTTGACCAAAGTGCTGTACAGATCAAGAAAAAAATTAAATGTGTCAGTGTTGTACTGGAGTCAAACATGTACAGTATATAATACTTCTGATTGGCAGGTTGTGGACAAGACCAATCCAACAGAGGCAGTGGGCGTGGTCTGTAAGGTGGATGGGCGTTATCAAGTAGTGGAGTACAGCGAGATTACCTTGGCAACGGCAGAGAAGCGAAGCACCGATGGTCGACTTATGTTCAATGCCGGCAACATAGCTAATCACTTCTTCACCCTCGCATTCCTCAAAGATATTGTGAGGTTAGTCAATCCTCAGAGAGTGCTTCATGTATTATAAGAGCCTGCTATTAATGTCACTGTAATTTTTAATTAATATTTTTAATTTATTTTTGGCAAAGTATATAGGTCAATTTGATTACTCATCTGTGAATCACAGCTTTAGGAGCCATTTGATGATATTTTGTTGCTAGGCAATGATCTCTGTAACATATTAAACAGTACAGTTATTTCTATGAGCTATTTCCAATGAGCTTTGCCATCTTGTAAATACTAGACAGGATGGAGCTGACTTTAATGTGCGCTGAGAATGAGGTAAAGTCAGGAGAGGAACATCTGCAGTTTTTGTGTGTCTGGTATTTTAAACACAGATGACTTTGCCAGACGTGTTCTCTTATTGTCATTTTTATGAAACTTTAACTGAAAGAACATGCTTCATTTTTCTGTCTGTTACTGTCTGCCTGTCCATCCCTCTGTCTTTATACCTCTATATCTTTCTTTTAGGACTCATGAGCCACAGTTGCAGCACCATGTGGCACAGAAGAAAATTCCCTACGTGAACACACAAGGGCAGCTAATCAAACCTGACAAACCCAATGGGATTAAGATGGAAAAATTTGTCTTCGACATATTCCAGTTTGCCAAGTTAGTGTCAGGACTTTTTTTCCATTCCTGTTTTTAGTATGTGTGCTTTTGGCTGCAATGGTCCTCATTTACCCATGTTTCAGTGAGTTTGAATTGATTGATGGGCATTCTACAGGTTTTACAGAATATGCAGTGAAGACAGTGTGCTGTACTTTAGTTTTTTTTCCCTTTGAAACACAAAAGTAGCTATCAAAATGTCAAAGCAACTCTTTTCATTGACACCCCTGCCCTGGCTCACACCATTATGAGATATGAAGATCCAGAGAGCCTCTAAAATCTCTTAAAGACTATAATTTAAGCTAGCTAATCATATGCAACATAAGAATGTTATTTATTGCTTCAAAAAGTTTGGGATCAGTGAGATATTTTAATGTTTTTAAAATAAGTCTCTTCTGCTCACCAAGGCTGCATTTATTTGATCCAATATACAGTAAAAACAGTCATACCTGTGAAATATTATTACAATTTAAAATAACCATTTTCTATTTGAATACATTTTAAAATGTAATATATCCCTGTGATGGCGAAGCTGAATTTTCAGCATCAATACTCTAGTCTTCAGTGTCACATGATCCTTCAGAAATCATTATAAAATATGCTGATTTGCTGCACAAGAAACATTTATTCTTATTATCAATGTTGAAAACCGTTGTGTACATGTTTGTGTTTTGTATATATATATATATATATATATATATAATATAATTATAATTTTGACCTTAACTAAACTTTTAAAATAGAGTGGTGCAGGGATGACGTCAAAGCCCAGAAGACTAATTCGCCACTGGTTCCCTTGAGATTTTCATATGGGGTTTTATGATGGGGTTTTTCAATTTATGAGTAAAATAAAGCCTATGATAAACTAAACTTACTTGGCGATACGTTGACGTTTTGTTCAACATAAGGTCACACACACCCATACTGAAAGCGTGAATTTTGAAGCAGTTATGAACATTTTTGAAAACATATGTTTCTAATAAGTAAATAGATAAGGCCGTCAAAGTCTTATCAGGTTATGTTTACCACAGGCTTTATTTTACTCAAATTGAAAAACCCCATTAAAAAACACCATAGGAAAATCTCAAGGGAACCAGTGGCGAGTTAGTCTTCCAGGTTTTAATGTTATCTCTGCACCTCTCTATGGAGGAAAGTTCCTCCGGGTGGGCATTCCATTTAAGGGTGTGACGTCACGTCAAAATTATAAATTGTTGGAAATTGTCGACATCTTTAAAAAAAAAGATTTGACATAATACCTTTTGCTTCCGGCATGTTCAATTAGTTATAACTTATTGAAACTTTTTTTGTGTATGGCAGAAAGTTTGTGGTATATGAAGTTCTGAGAGAAGATGAGTTTTCTCCATTGAAGAATGCAGACAGTCAGGATGGGAAGGACAACCCCACTACAGCCCGTCACGCCCTCATGTCCCTGCATCACCGCTGGATCTTAAATGCAGGAGGGCATTTCGTTGATGAGAATGGAACACGTATACCTGCTATACCCAGGTGAAACAAATACTCAGGAATGAAAATTCTGTCAGTATTTACCCATCTTAGTGTTGTTCTAAACCTCTATGGTGTCATTTTTTCCCATGGAACACAAAATGAGAATTTCTGAAGAATCCTCACACAGCTCTTGTCCATATGGATGTAGGCCTATGGATTATTTTTTATTTTATTTTATTTATTTTTTTCTATTTTTATTGGTTATTTTTGGATCTTGACAAACATTATACCATTGTATGTAAAAGAGCTCTGTGAAAATTCTCCTTTCGTGTAACACTGCAAATATAACGGCATACAGCTTTTGAAAACCATGAAGGTGAGTAAATAATGACAGAATTTAGATTTTTGGCTGAAATACCTTTTTAAACTCCACTCTTTTGTTGTTGTTGCTGCATACATTTCCATCCCACCTGTGTTTAGTTTCACTCCCAGTTATCTTCAGTTATAGTGTAACCTCACTATATTTCCTGTGTAACATTTATAGACTTGGACCAGCAGGGACAGTCACTCCTGAAGTCAGCCAGAAGTAACTATTCTCACTGTCGTATGTAGTGCATGGTGATGGGGCTTCGCTCTTTGTAGATCCTGTGTAGCTGTTAGAGCTCAGTGGGAGAAGATGTCCAATCCCAGACAGGCCGTAGTAAAGGTTGGCATCTTTTAACTGGCTCTGACCCAAAAAGCAGCTACTAACGGGCAGAATAATATGCATGCTGGGAAATAAGCATCTGGAATGCTGAACAGAACAAGGCTGCTCATCACTATAACAAGTAATCTGGTTTAGGTGCTTATAATCAAGTTTTCTTTCACTGCACAATGACAGAAAATGGCAGAATTTTGTATTATGAATATTTAAATGCATTAAGAATGGTTGCATTTTGCATAAAGTGATTGTGGTCATCTTAAATTTGTTTTTAATGGGTGAATAATCTGTAATGGAATGGGTTTTTTTTCCTATGAAGGTTAAGAAGATTAAGTCTAACCTTCTACGTTTTATTCATTTATTTTATTGATATGAAGTGTCTGATTGTCTAAAATCATTTTATATCATATATTATACATGATTCATGCTTGATCTGGCATGGCCATACAGATAAAAATCTATAACCCATTTCGGTGCTTTGCCTATCACAGCCTGAAGGATGGAACAGACCTGCCAATCAAATGTGAGATCTCTCCCCTTGTGTCTTATGGTGGTGAGGTAAGAGTCATAAAGGTCTATTTTGAATCTGAGTAATAATCCCAGAGTAATTTTACCTAATATATGGTTTAAGTGCAAGAGGAAAACATTTTAGGCTACATACTCTACTTGCTAGTTTCTATTAAAAAAATAATTCTTTATTCTTTATATATAAAGAATTAATAGTTTGTCTTGATTCCCAGGGATTGGAGCATCTTGTGAACGGACAAGCTTTCCAGCCCACTCTGGTCATCGATGAGAAAGGCGCCCATGAGCTTGTGAAGAACGGCCTGTGAACATACTGCTGCACTTGAAACCAAAATGAAGACACTTTATCTCTTTATCCTCTTCTTCGCACTTCCTGCCAGAGTGGTGGAAACTGTGAAATTCTTGTACAATAAATTGAAGAAACGGGGGCAGAAGGCTAATCACAATCAAACCATTTTATGATCAAACTATTTATTTTGCGAAGAATTATTTTTATATCAATGTGTATTTCTTTCTTCATTGAATTGGAACTTATGAATTTAGCTGTTTAATTTATAGATGAAAAACATTACATCAAATGATACACAATGGTATATACTGTGGGTTGCATGAATGGAGACTGCTAAGATTTTTTTACAAAATGTAGATGCATGTAAGAACTGCACAAAACAAAGTGGATGTCTGTTTTTAACAGGTATGTTTTTCGACCAGAAAAAGTGAGTGAGAATGTGACATTGCGTCAGACTTTCCAGCACAGGGTTTATGGGAGATGTTCTGATTGGTTGGAGTCTCTTGCTGACACTGAGAGTGCTTTAGAAAGTGTGCACTGAGACACCTACTCTTTCTCCTCTCTCTTTTACACTCTTCCTATCTCACTTGCAATCTTTAGGACATTTCTTTGTGTACACCGTCTGTTAGTTTATATGTGCACATCCATGTATAAAATAATTTTATCATGATAAATTCATTTGTTTATTTACTTTTATTTTCTGCGTACTTATTGCTTTTCTCATTAATCATCTATAGGAATGTCTTGACTTGCATTTGCACAAGATGCATGGAAATTGGAGAGTTGCATTGCATTTAATGACGTTTGAGAAAATGAAAATGTCCATATTGCTGAAATGTTCGTATTGACTTTAAAGGGTTATACATTATAAACTATCAACTGGTGAGACACCATGAATTTGAACTAAAATGTGCTTTTAACATACTATCTCTGTATTTAAAAAAAATTATTTAGTTACCACTTGTAGTACACTTGAACCCATCTTTCATACACCTTTAAATGTACTCATCAGACATAGGAAATACACTTATGAATTATTTAAAATATATGATAAATATATACAAAATGTATTCATAATGTTGTAGGCAATAAATTATAAATACATTTTGTATACATTATATATTAATCTTATATTTGAAATACATAACTCTATTTTAAAAGTGTTTGAAAGATGGGTTCAAGTGTACTACAAGTAACTAAATAATTTTTTTTTAATACAGAGATAGTATGTTAAAAGCACGTTTTAGTTCAAATTCATGGTCTATAGCAAAATAGCACAGATGAGTACACTTAGATGTTCTTAAGATTATCTTAAGTACTAAAGAAGAGCTTTTATTAAGTACAAAATAAGTGCACTGAAATAGTACACTTCCATAATGTACTTAAGTGCTCTAAGTGTACTAAAATAAAGTGTATTTTACTGCACTTTTTTTTCACCTGGGTAGAAACTCCGACACTTTCCGTTTGCATTAAGATTATTTTTATTACCACACTGGCAGATATTGATAATTTTACTTAAGTAAAATGCACTTAATTTAGATCCCCCCAGGAAACAAGACTAAATATCTTATATCATTTTCTTATATAGAAAATCCATCTTGATTTAAGAAGTTTTAGATATTTGTACTTGAAATAGGATGAAAAATACTTAGTACGAAAAGCATTTTTGCAGTGTGAATGAATGTGTTAACTATTTAAACATCACTTGCACTTTAAAAAGGGGGAGGAGACTGAAGTAAACTCTAGGTTTACCAAAGAAAACCTGCTCACGACCAGGGGTGCGTTTCCCAAAGCGAACTATGGTCGCAAGTTCCGTCGTTACCGATAGAGTTCAATGGGACTTACGACCACAGTTGACTAACGATGCTTTTGGGAAACACACCCCAGGTTAGGTTCACAGAGTAAGTTACCATGGTAACTGACTGAGTAGAAGTTACCTCTCTTTCAAAAATGGTCTTGACTTACCCTGCTTTCTCGGGTTTGACATTCTGAAACGGAAAACCCAGAGTTTCCCTCATTTCAGGGTTAACATACTCAGAGTTTTCACTTAACCTCCTTTCTGAAACGGGCCCCAGAAAGGTACTAAAGACATTGTTGAAACAGTCGACCTGACTGCAGTGGTTCAACCTTAATGTTATGAAGCAACAAGAATACTTTTTGTGCGCAAAAACAAAAGTAACGACTTTATTCAACAATATCTTCTCTTCTGTGTCATTCTCATACGTTGTTTACGTCCAGCTCTTCCAGGTTCTATGGCAGAACGCCAACTCATTATTGGCCGGCTCCTGCGTCAACATCACACGCATGCGTCGTGCTGCTCACGTGTGCAGCTTTGGCCAATACTGAGCCGGAATTCGGGCATAAACACGGAAGCCTTCACTGTGCTTACTGCGTCATCTGCGTAAAGATAATGACACGGAAGAGAAGAGTTTGTTGAATAAAGTCGTTATTTTTGCGGCCAAATGTATTCTCGGCGCTTTGTAAAAAATTGCTGAACCACTGCAGTCATGTCGACTGTTTTAACTATGTCTTTAGTACCTTTCTGGACCTTGAAAGTGGTAATTATATTGCTGTCTGGACGAGTCATACCTTTTGGATTTCATTAAAATATCTTTGTGTTCCGAAGATGAACGAATGTCTTATGAGTGGTTGAATATTAATAGAAATATGCCTTGACCTAGGTGCATCAACCTCAATCCTGTTATAAACATCCCACAAAGCTTGTGACTTTTAAAATATTTTCTTGCAAATGAATGTGCAATGTTGGAATCAAGAGGATGTTTTAAATAAAAGGCCTCTAAGATTTAAATCTAGTTCGCTCGCACAAACGTTGATGATTTGGGATTAATTAAATATAGGCGATTTGTGACTTGGAATATAATCTTCATATTGCCACTTTTGTGCCCTTGAGGAAGAACATCAACTCAGACAGAAGGTTACTGCAATATGCACTGTAGCTGGCTTTGGATAATGACAAAAGTCAGAGGCCATTCTTTAGACTTTTAATTATGATCAAATGTTTTCTTGTTTTTTAGTGGTAATCAAATGAGGCCATGTCAGTATACAGAATTGTGTTTCTTCAGATCAGTGAAGTTTTGAATTCTTATTGCACACGTTTTCTTTTATAACAGTAGTTCTGTATCAGTTTTCCATCTATAAATTATTATTGAATATCCTGTCCCTAGCCAAAGCTAATGGTTAAAAAAAAAAAACAGTGAAAAAGTTGGGACTGCTTTTCTCATTATCTTGCAGATTGATTTTCCTCTATAGAGGTGGAGGAGAGATTTAAAGGGGAAGGCAAACTAAATTCACAAGTCACTAAAGAACTACCTAATAATCACAATTCTGTTTAATTTTGAAAAAAAAAGGTATTTTAAATCCTTCTTACTATGTGAAGTTCACTGGAATAAACAATTCCAGAGTTACAACCAGAACTGAGGTACACCCTACCCATACTTCAAGAATTAATTAATAGTTTTTATCGTAGGGTACAACAGGAAAAGAAATGCAAACCAACCTACATGTGGAAAGGAAAATGCACTGCTTTTCAATGAATTATAAATGACTACCCTACTCCCACTCACATTAGTGGGAGCCAACACATGACAGTGGAAAATAACTGATCATATGAACATAACCTGTTCAAAACATTTTGAAAGGCGTTATAAACCTAATACTTGCTGTTCCCATCACCTCACTTTTGATTTTTTATTTTTTTTTTATATATAAGTGTAGTTGGACTATAAAATAGAGAAAGCATAGGCTATTCAAGAAAATCACATCTGATTGGTCACAAGAGTCTGACTTAATTGAAACCTTCTGTATGGCAGGAAGAATTCTGGGACTTTGGCATTTTCCCAAGAATCCTCAGAATGTTAGTTTTTTTAGACTCTTTCTCTCTCTCTCTCTCTCTCTCTCTCTCTCTCTCTCTCTCTCTCTCTCTCTCTCTTTTCCCTCATCCAGCGGTGTCTTACATCAGCTTGCTGTGCCTGAATGTGAGAACTGAGAGAACTTCGTAGAGAAAGAAAAACCCTTGTTTTATCCTCCTGTTACTCATACATTACTTGGAATTAAGAAAGCCCTGGACAAATGGTCTGAAAAAAAAGCAACCCAAGCAGTAAGTTTGCATTATGTCTGTATTTTTCTTTGTTTTCTTTTATTATTTAATTCGTTAGTTCGGTAATTACCTCAGTTTGATTTATGAGAAAGTGTATATGAGTGATTGTGATGGTTTTAAGATGATTTAATGTGTATCAGTGCTCTGCCGTTGTCTTTGTGTTAAAGCTTGCGTTGGACAGCCACTGTTTGCATGGCAGACTAAAATAGCGGATAGCAGAGCAACTTGATCCAGTGAACTTTTGCAAACCAGCTGTTCTGAATTTAACTTTTTTAACAAGGTGGCTATCATACATGTTCTAGCTTGTTAAATTTCACATAGGCCTACGTGTACTCAAAAGTGTTTTTATTCTGCTTGGAAATTATATTGTATTAGTTTCGCCTGTTGTCCCTCGATCAGGACTTTCTTTCTCCTTCCCTTTTATGCAGCTTTGTGAAAGATATAAATGTGGCCCTTTTGTAGTTTGTAGTATTAAATTAAGAATACAATATTTGTATTATAAAAGCTCTTTAAGTTTACGTAAGGCATAAATAAAGTACAGTGGCCCTAAAAAGTATTTGGACAGATGAGCCTGTCTTAAATGTATGTTCACTTCAATGTATAAATACAAGTTTTTGATATCTTGATAATCACACCTTTAAAGCAAAATGGTCCACAAAAATTTTAAGTTTTTAAATTATAAAACATCAATAGTATAATTATAATAAATTATGAATTTCACCTGTGGTTACTTTGCTAGACACCTGACTGAACTTGAGGGGATTTGACTTTGTACATCCTCTAAAAATTACCTTGAGACAACTTGTTTAATCATGAGAAAAGGTCATTTGTTTTGACATTTTTAAGTGTCCAAACACTTTTGGGGCCACTGTATATCCTCCCACTGTGCAAATCAACCTGGTTTGCGTAGGACGTGGTTCATGACCTCACTGCCGGCATTACTCAGTGATGACCTTTCCAAGACCTTAACGATTCATCTGAACTGCAAATCAGTTTTATACATTCTGTAAGCGCTTATGTACGAAGACACTAGAGCTTTATTTGCAGCCAAAGCTGTTGTGTGCTATATTTTTAATGTTTTGTTCAGATAGCAAAAAGGCTATAATGAGGCTGGTTGTTGTGTCAGGATATACAGTACACTGATTACAGTTGAACATTTGAAATAATAATGCTTTAAAACATTTACTTTCATATACGTTAATGTAATTTAACTCTGGTAAAGGGTGGAAAATTATAAATAATAATTCTTAAGTCATATACTTGTACATTACATTTTACTTGATTTGGAACAATGAAACCATTATCTGAAGTTCAGCTTAACTTTACATTTGGCTGCAGTAATTTAATATTCTGTTTATGTATTTGTTTTACGTCACAGTCTAAGTACACTGAAAAAAATTATTGGGTAAAAATGTATCCAAATTAAGTGAGTTTATGCTTAAAACAAGAAAAAATATCTGTCAATGGAGTAAGAAATAGGTTTTGAATTAGATTTATTTTTCTGACCCCACTATTAGATCTTTTTTTTAACTTGCTTGATTTTGATTTTAAGATATTAAGACATTTTGGTTCTTGAGTAAATGTATCTTGTTTTAGATATTTGTACTGTACAACAAGGCAAAATACTAAGAAAATCATTTTTGCAGTGTATTTATTTTGGCAGAAAACCTTAATTTTGTCATCTTAGCTGAGACGTTTAGTTTAATTGGCATTAACCTTTCCAGTTCATGGAAAGTCAGTAAATTGCATTATTCCCATTGCACTAGACATCCCAGCTCTTGATACAGTACCACTTCCTAGATCAATGTATTGCTGTAAAATCAGAAACAATCTCACTTTTCTCACTGTTACATTGATTCAAGGTCTAGACTGTGTAACAAGAAATATGTTTGTTAGTGTCCATATACCTTACACACACTCTTAAAAAAACTAAAGGTTCCAAAAAGAGTTTTTTTCAGTGATGCCGTTGAAGAACCATTTTTAGTTCCCCAAAGAACCTTTCAGTGAACAGTTCTTAAAAGAGCCATTTTTTTCAAAGAATTTTTTTTTAAAGAACCCTTTTCACTATAAAGAGCCTTTTGTGGAATGGAACTCAAACCATTAGACTGGACAAAGGAAGAAAAAAATGAATTTTTGCATATATGCAATTAAATTAAAACTAGTAAGAATGTATGATGATGATGTCTGTAATTATTTGCTGCAGCTGATTTATATTTTGTATTACCATGGCAGACTGTTTTCATGGTATAATTTTTGAATAACTTAATCATAAATTTCATACATTTTTATATATATGTGTGTATGTAATTTATGTAATATATTACATATATGTACTATAATTTATGATTAAGTTGGCTGCAGTCGTTTTTATATATATAAGTAGACTGGCAGTTATGATTTGGATAAGCATATGATTTGGTGAGCATGGCAGGCTAAAGTGTTCCCTCGTTAGTGTGTATGTGCAAATCTGCTCTTTTAGAAATATATGTTGACATTTCAGTAAGAAAGCACCCACTACTTGCTTTGAGTCTTGTATGATTCATGCAACACTTCATAAACTGACTGGGTTTTTTTTTCAAAAAGAAAATAGAAAATGTTTTTTTTCCACTGGCGGAGTTTTTAGGTGTAATTTAAGTCTGAAAGCTCAGGAGAGAGTATATGTTACATTCCAGTGTGTTTTGTGCAGGTGCATATATGAAGTTCACCGGAAAACGGCTTCATTCAAACTATGACCCATTGGACCATATAGCTTTACACTGTAAATAGCACTCTAAAAATCTGAAAGTGATCTTCAGCTCTAAGAATTCTAACAGCTGACTGCTTATTTCATTTTAAATAATGTAGGCAAGATTTTGACTATTTCTATTTTTTCCAACAAATAACAATTTCTTTTTTTTCAAAGCATTTTCTTACCATCTAATATTAGCAGACATTGTTTCATACTGTTTGTGGCCTTTGAACTTTTTAAATTATCTAATAGCAGCACTATGTAGTCATGCTAACCGTACAGTATATGACACCTTTGTCAAAATGATGTTTTCAGTCACCTGTGCTTTAGGTTAGATGAAAACCTTTACTCATCACAAAACCTCATGATTCTATAACATGTGTCATTGCACTTGCATCTGTTTTTGCTATCACTTGGCTCTAATTTTGCTGGAACTGCCATTTGATTTGGATTTATGCATTTCCATGAAAGTAAAATATCTGCAGCGCTATGACCATTGCTTTAGGGAGGTATGAAAGAGGTTTCAAATGAAAAACACATGGTCTTTCTCTTCATACCTAAATTTACAGGCGTGTGAATATCAGCCTGGCAAATAAGATCCATTTACTCCAGCAGTAAGTTGAATGCCAAATAAAATGCATTATTGTATTTGATAGCTGAATTACACTGAGACACTATGACAAATAGAGAAACTCTTATAAAAATGTTTGGAATGTGTGGCGCGAATGCTTACATCTCCGCAGGATATTTAAATACATCATTATGAAGTTTCCACTGCATTCATTTTAAAATTATATGATTAAAATCTTGACAGTTATTTACAATGAGCAGTGAAGGGAGGCTCTAAAGTGCAACCGAAAGTACATATAGTCGTCTTGATAGGTGCCGTTTGAACAGCCCTTCACTGTCATTTTCTGGTTATTTGGTTGGTTAAGTGCTGATCCCAGATCTCGGAAAGCTCTCGCTTGCAGGGCCACAAATTGAAACCAGATTTTGACACTGAATGCATGATGATATTTAATTGAGGCCTTTAGATAATGTATGACCTATCTGTCCTCCATTCTATGAAGCTGTCATTAGCTTCTCTGCTATATTCTATAATGAAGGTTAGAGAATTGTTTGTCAAGAGCAAAGCTTATATGGAGACTATTAATATATATAAAGATAAATATTTAATATAATATAATAATTATAATATATAATAATTATTTTAAAGACTTTTTAATGCNNNACTTTGTAATGCAAGCATCATATTAAACTATGTAATTGAGTCAATGACCAAGTCCAAGTGCATTATTTCCTTGTAAAATAATTTGATACGTTCATGGCATTTATCACTTTATTCTATAAAACCTATTTAGTTTGAATTCATTTTAATACATTTAAATAATGAACAACTGTCCGAACAAATGAACAGACTAAGAAAACTATTTAAATTGGTGTTTTAATAATAAAAAAATTAAAACTAAATACTATGGCATCATTTTAGGTTTGAAACCTTTCATCTAAACAACTTTTTAAATATCAGTAGTTTTATAGCTGTTGAGATAATTGAAAAACTTTTGTCCAGCAAAATTTGTATATTTGTATAATCTCAAATGCCAGGGTGGCACAACTGCAAACATGGCTCTTTTATTATGAACTGACAAGGTAATAACAGTAAACATGATAATGCATCATCCAGAGGACGCCAATTGATCCTTGTGGCAGAGGATTGTAGATGCTGGTAAAAACTCCTAATTTCAAGTATGGGTAGGTTGGTACACTTTCCATGTTAGGTGGTATAACTACAGTATATACATAGAACTATTTGGTTGTACCACCTGACAAAAAAAAGAAAAAGTGCATAAAGATAAAAGCTTTGCATATAAAATGTGACATACTCTTTATTGCTGTGGTTTTCAGAGCACATTAAGAAAATACTTACCTTACATGTTTGTACCAAATGCTAATTCAGTTGTAAAAATGGACTAGCTTTTGCATAGATACTTGTTGCGATACCTTGCTGTGAGCCCCACTATGCTTTTAAATTCAAAGAGCACACTGTGTCCTCATTGCAAAATCACTGACACTATTTTTGACTTTCATTTCCGTTTTCCTGATATGGGCCTCATGCTGTTTATGAGGTAACCAGGCTCTGCGCGAGGCCACGTTTTACTTTAAAAGTGATCTTCACCTATTGCATCTTAATCTTGTTGACTAAAGTGCCTAGAAGACCGTGTGTAATATGTAATTGACTCGTTTTGCCAAGTTGCACTGAAGAGCCAGTATTGTGGTTTGGAATCAGCTAAATCCTACTATATTTACACTAAGAGGTCTCACGAGGGGCACGGCCTTAATGTGCACTATTGGCGCTCTGTGCTGTGAGGTGTAATGTTTAATAAGTTCCTTCAAATCACTGATGGTTTCTCTTTAAATACTGTTATCAGATAAAAAGGTGTTTAGTGTGATTTTCTGGAATTACATTTTCTCAGTAGTAGTATTCTAGTGTGTTACTGAGAGTCTGTTTATGGTTAGAATCTCTGGGATTGCTATTCTTTAGGGAAAATGTATTTATCACCTCAAAACTTCTGTTAAATAGACATAACACATATTTATTTTTTTCCCTTCTTAGTTTAAGCTTTTCTTTATAATAATTATAGTGTATAGGGCTATATATATTAGAAACATGAAAAAATATATGAATAATCAAACTTGATTCTAAAATGTTTAAAATGATGAATTTTTAACTATAATGATAAGAAAAATATTTCAGAGCAGTTGAGCACAATAATCTTCAGAATTAAAGAGATAGTTCACACAAAAATGAAAATTTGATGTTTATCTGCTTACCCCCAGGGCATCCAAGATATAGGTGACTTTGTTTCTTCAGTAGAACACAAATTATGATTTTTAACTCCAACCGTTGCGGTCTGTCAGTCGTACAATGGGAACTTCGTCTATAAGAGTAAAAAAAAACCTGCACAGACAAATCCAAATGAAACCCTGCGGCTCGTGACGACACATTGATGTCCTAAGACACGAAACGATCAGTTTGTGCGAGAAACCGAACAGTATTTATATCATTTTTTACCTCTAAAACACCACTATGTCCAACTGCCCTGGGCATCCGGCATGACGGAAGTGATGTCTCGCGCTTTGCTTCAATGAGTGCGAGACCTCACTTCCGTTGTCAGAGCGCGTTCAGACCTCACTAACCGGATGCGCAGGGCAGTTGGACATAGTGGTGTTTTAGAGGTAAAAAGTGATTTAAATACTGTTCGGTTTCTCGCACAAAACGATCATTTCTTGTTTACTTTCAGAATTTTTTTTTTTTTTACAACTGATGAACAATAAAAACATTGACATTGACATTAATTAATAATCTTGTTAAAAACTAATGCAAAGTTCTTGTGAGACTAAATAACTCAAAAGTTGAGTTTTTAAATAAGAAAGCATTTTAATGTGAAACTTCAATGAGTAAAAACGTATGAAGTGACCAGGTATAAAAAAGGCCTTTAGATAAACTGATGGTTCTACTTACACTAGTAAATGGAGACTAAAGGCTTTTTTACACCACTTCATGCATTTTTACTGATCAGATCAGATCAGATCTGATTTGTTCACTTGGCCACATAAATGTGTCTCCGCAAAACGGATATAAATTCGATCTTCAATTCCCACGCTATATGCAAATTTAACGGAGTTCACGTCAATGAAAGCAACAGATAAGAGCTGCATTTTACTTATCATCAGCTAATTTCAATATCAAAGGAGAAATAGGCGGCATTGGCACTGGTAAGATAATTTAGTCTCACTACTTTAGATGGCAAAAGTGTTTTTGTTCTCCAAACTTCCATGTTGCAATGTGGAATATTCCTCGCATTAAGACACTAAAACAAATATAATATGAAAAAAAAAAAATCATGATGGATCTTCTTTACATTGTTGTGGCAGATGTGCTTTCACAGAGAGACAGAGGCTCATGTCCACATGTGGGAGACACAGATTTGAATCTGCCCTATGTTGTTTCCTGATTCCATTCCCCTTTTCTAATGCTTAAGGCATAGTGGCTGAAGCTCAGGGCTAGACATTTACTGGTCCAAACCTCTTCAGGGAGATTGTCACAAGTGTAAAGTATACCACCATTCAAAAGTTTGGGTCATAAGATTTTTTTAATGTTTTTGAAAGACGTCTCTTATGCTCACTAGGACTGTATTTATTTGATTATAATAATGATAATAATACATATAATATAATGAAATATTGTTACAATTTAATTATTATTACAGTTTTATTTTTTTTAATGCAATTTATTCCTGTGATGGCAAAGCTGTATTTTCAGCAGTCATTATTCTAGTCTTCAGTTTCACACAATCCTTCTAATCATTATGCTGATTTGGTGCTCAAGAATAATCGTATTATTGTCAAGGTTGAAAACAATTGTGCTTGCTTAATGTTTTTGTGGAAAGCTCGATACATTTTTTCAGGGTTCATCAATGAAAAGAAAGTTCAAAAGAACAGCATTTATTTGATATTGAATTTTTTTGTAACAATGTAAAAGTCTTTACTTTCTTTTTTGATCAAATTTTCTTTAAACATTGTACTGTACCCCAAATGTACCCCAAACCTTTGAACTAATTGTGACTACTTACACTTTTAATGTCTTCTTTGAAGCATGATGTATGAAGCATGGCAGGTGATTTAGAAAGCTGCAGCTTGAACTTTCTTTTATAATTCCTTAGAGTCGCTGGTAAAATGATTTTAAACATTCCAGTGTACTTGGGTGCCACAAATGTGAAACTTTAACAGTTGCTAAATATAATGTGCCAGTCTGTCTGAAAGTCTGCAATGTCTGAAATTTTAAAAACCATCCATATTCTGAAGTGGTTGTCTACTTTGTCTTCTCAATTTATGTGATTAGGTCATGACAGCTTTATAATGCAGTATACCACTAGCATACACACACAGACTGGTTTTAGAGACAAATCTCTTATTACTTCCCCCGTCTGCCCATGTCCCTTTCTATTATTCTCATCTGACTCCTTGCAGAATCACTCAATGTGAACACCATGAAACGTGACATTTGAGGAATGGCCTCGTAGGGCTGGTACCAATTTCAAACACCACAGGCCCTTTAATCATATATATGCTGTAAATGTGTGGAGCACATATGAATGCTTCAGAGGCAATGGTCCAGTAATTCCATATGTTTACTACAATCTCACTGTGACCTAGATCATCTGCTCTGTTCACACTCTGCCTGAAATATGTTTTAGCATGAAGTTCATAAACCAAGGGACCTCACCTAAGCTACTGCATGTTTCTGCGCAGTACGGGAATACCATTTGAAATACCTCCTGAGAGTAATAAACTTCCAACATAAACTGCTGAGAGAATTAAAAACGATTGTGGTATTTTCTGTATGCAGACCATTAAGGTCAGTGTGTTTTGGATTCAAATGACACCGTAGTGTCATCCATTATCAAATATTTACCAGCTTTACTAGATTGAACATGCATTTATTGATTCATTTGATTTAGAACTTGATGATTATTCATAAATACAATACACAATACAATTTAATAATACATATACAATATAAAATTGTATTTGCAGTTGCATTAACTTGATCTTAAAAGTTATCTCTGAAATTGAATGTTAACGAAGTGTTAAAAGTGCTTTGAACTTGGGAATGTGACTTTGGGTAATGCTGGCAGAATAACACACCAAAGAATCCTCTCCCCACTGCGCCGTAACCCCGGTATGCACTGCAGTGAGTAATTGAGGGTCCTTGTAACCCAGGTCATGACTGCGCTTTCCCCTGTGTGGTATCCCCTCTGCTTGGGAGTTCACAGAGAGGTTTGCAGAGTCACATGTGTTAAACAAACAGGGTTGTCCCTAGGGAGACAAAGCACATTTATAAAAGCCACCATAAAAAGGAGCAACTGAGTTAGTTTCTCATTATTGAGCCCTCAAAGCCCCTCGAAACCACACCAGGTGGTTCTTTATTGATTGTTCGGCTGTTTTTATTATTATTATTATTATTTATTTTTGTCGTCTGCCACTTTAAATGCTCGAGCTCTTAAAGCAGAATGGATTCTGATTGGCTACCAATGTTTTTATTGTTCATCAGCTAAAAAAAATATTCTGAAAGGGATTCCAACGATATTGTTTGTTTGTGCCGTTATCATTATAGTTGTGGTGTGAATTCTTAAATTCTTTTACATTTTTAGAACTATATCTTCATCATTATAGTTATCGTCCTTGGTGTGAACGGGCCTTAAAGGATTAGTTCACTTTAAAATGTAAATTACCCCAAGATTTACTCATCCTCAAGCCATCCTAGGTGTATATGACTTTCTTCTTTCTGATGAACACAATCGGAGGTATATTAATAAATATCCTAACAAATCTTGGGGTAATTTTAATTTTAAAGTGAACTAATCCTTTAATATTAATGAATTGAGGTCACAGGAATGTGTTAATAGAGTATTTTACAATGGCTTCAAACGCGGTTCGAATTAAGGACTGAAATCATCAGTTTTATGAAATGCGATTAAATTCATTCATTTTTAGTTTGGCAGATGTGTCCAAATACTTTGGAGCCACTCTGTTATTTAAATAAAGGGAGGGCAAATGCTAATTGCCCTACTCATGGTGATAAAGTCACGTTAAACTTTGTTATTGTATCTTTACAGAGTTCCTCTGATTAGCGTGCCTTCTTTGTTTAAAGGGTGTTTTGTATGTTGAGTCTATGGGGCTTTTGACAATCTTTTAAAACTTCTTTGAAATGCTCAACCTTAAATGAGGCACAAGAAGCAGAAATGCATGATCACACGTTCATATATAGGGCACTCCTACTCCAATCCTGTGAGGAAAGTTGTGTTTGGCTGATGATGAAGACTTTTCTTGGCTTGTTAAGGCATCCAGCAGAGATCCAAAGTCACTTTTGTTCCAGCCTTAAAAATTTTAGGCTGAACTTAGATAACTTTGATAAATGTGCATGCTGCTGTTTCAATCAGAAAATGTATGTTTAGTTCAAAATAGCTATTAGTGACACAACAAGGATTGGTTAATGAAGACACAGTTACTAAAAATGATTCTACTTGTAGTTATTGCTTTTACAATTTAGCACTTTACGGTTTTACAAGATTGGTTGTAATTGGTAGTACCATTTACTAGATATTGTGTATTATAATGAACAAATTTGCTTTTTTCTTTTCAATTACACTAAATAGCCACTATGAGGAATATAGTCGTATGGACCAACTTTCATATTTTTTTTTGTGCTTTTACATCTTATTTGAAACAAAAACTTCTGTTACTTGGGGGGTTAGTTGTCTTTGCGTTTGTTCATGTTACATAACCCATTATGAATCATGTATTGAGACCTTCAAAGAACCAGGACAGTCATGCACAGTTAAAACCAGTTGGTAATCCTGCGCTTGTTGACAATCCAGCATTTTATATCTCATTTTCTCCATTATAATTAATGCAAGCTTAGTTTTAGTCTGCAGCATCTTTATAAAACTAAATATAGTTGACTGAATGATTGAAACAGTCATGTAACATTGAGTTTTGTAGAATATATCCTGACATATCATTCCCCTAATCATTTGTCAAAAGCGGATCTGTTGTTCACTGGTGTTTGAGAACATACATGTTGTGTAATAAGCAGCCAGTACTATTTCATAGTATGATCAGTTGAGGGGGAAGTGGCATTTTGACTGAACTGGTCATTCATACTGGCACTAACACACTCTCTGAGGTAATGTCTGTCCCACAGTCAGACAGTCTACATCCCCTGGTCAGTTTTTTATTTTCTTGTGATGTCAAGGCCAGAAACATACTCTCCAAGTAGACAAATGTAGACATAAATGCTCAGCCAATGCATTGCAAATGCGCTATCCTGTTAAACACACTTAGCAAGAGCTCTCGTTTGCACATTTGCATCATTGAACCAAATGTGCTATTATTCAGGTTGATAGCTATAAACATGTTTTCGGCCAATGTTTAATGCTGAGAATGTAATTTAGGAAAGAAACAATGCATGAATGAACTATAAATAACCAAGTGTTTGCGTTCACATTATTTTGTGTTTTGCCATTAACTAAATCTGTAGTTCTCAACATGTAGATATGCAGTCTAGCTGGTTTTGTTAAAATTTTACATAATTTTGTAAACATCCTTGTGTTATTTTCCAATAAAAATGGAAATATCAAATTCTTAATGGAACAAAATACACATATATTCAAAACATATATTTAAATGGTCTAAATGTATTTTTATAAATAAATATCATCTGTGGAAGGCGTAGGACCATAAAATGTTAATCAAATTATTATATTTGGTTCCAATGAAATAATACTATGTCCTACCTGCCTGTCAATGTATGATTTTACATACCCTCGTGCACCCTGTTTGCGCAGACATCATACGTCATTAGCGCGTTTCATGCTATGCAGACAGATGTCAGTCACAGAGCACCACAAACAAACTGCAGCCACCTTTTACAGTTCCTACCGAATCAAAACAGCGAGCTTATTCTGCGTTCACACCATAACTTCTGTATTTAAGAGATGGCAACCCGTGACGTTCTAACCGGAGATTATGCGTATCCATTTTTTATTAACAACACCAAAATGAATCTGCAGCAGTCAGGTACAAGCTCTCTAAGTTGTTTACGTTCATTATTATTGTAATGTTATGTGCTTTGATACATTTAACACCATCTCTTAGGACGCTTTGCAGAGAGCAGCTGTGTGTGTGTGTGTGTGTGTGTGTGTGTGTGTGTGTGTTAATGTGTTTTGGACGAGGCGTGGCTTTGGATGGCAATTTGCAGGGAGGGTGGGATCGTATGCTTTCAGTGCTAGCAGGCTAACGTTAGCATTTCCCAGATCACCTTTAATGCAGCTACCTAAGCTACTTCTCTATAGGAGAATTAGCTAAGATATGCTGAAAGCTTCTCTTAGAGAAACTAGCTATTTATGTTATAAACTAGCCAACATGACAAGTTTTTTTCTACATTTAAGCTACATCATGTTTTATTTGTAAATATAAAATACTGTATGGGTTATGTTTGGTTTCATTGTGTTTTAGGGTATGTTTACATGACAACAATGAACTAAAAACTGAAAAGTTTTTCCTTTGCAGGCGACAATGTTGTCAAAACGATCCCCATTGACTGTTTAATAGTAATATCTACATCTCATAGGTCACAGGTATGTCATAAGTATATCATGCTGTTTTGCTTCTCAGTGAAGTTTTTACAAGACAAAGACACAAATTAAGAACAGGATTTTTGTAATGTTCTGTTTTTTTTCTAAACTTTTTATAGCATACATAAACAGAAGCATCTGCATACTGAATTAATGTAAATATGAATGTTAAGATGTGCTGACTAGTTTAATTGTGTCTTTGTTTGCTCAAAATTATATGTACAAAGCAGACTTCATAAAAGTTTTGATGGTCAGTACTTGAAGTAAATCCAGAGAGCAAGTATTTTCTCTTTGAACTCAGAGACTTTGTAAATTTTTTCAACTCTAGCCACAATGCCTCGTGAAGTTTTCTCAACAGTTGTTGCTGTTTTCACGTCAGTATAATGATTATATGGAAATTTCATTATGCTCTGCAGGCAATTATTGCATCTTTATTGACCAAATTAAAACCATTGCCTCAAAATAACAACAACCTGTTTTCTCATTAAACTTGTGTCATGGCTCAGTGCCTAATGGGAGAGTAAAAACTGAATGAAAGGATTGAAGACCAGCCATTGAGATGCGCATTTCGGCAGCATAATCATGTGTCGAAAAGCACTCTATTGCCGTTCCAAACTTGAATGACTTTCTTTCTTCTGTGTAACACAAAAGAAGATATTTTGAAGAATGTTTTGGCTTTGGCTTTCATTGATCTAAAACATATTTCTTCAAAATATCTTCTTTGTGTTACACAGAAGAAAAGAAAGTCATACAAGTTTGGAACGTCATAAATAAATACTGTCATGCGGCCGAAGCCTGGGCTGAAATTTGCTCAAGGGTTGTTGAGGTACAGTTGATTCCTCTTGATTCCCAGTCTCTAAATCTTAGAGAAATCACGTTAGAGCAGTTCCTGGATGTCTGTGGTGAAATTAAGTCATGAGTTTTTTTCTAACCGTGTGTCTCATTCTCCAGGAATGATAGTCCCGTCTCCGCCTGAGATGAAGCAACTTTGGAAGATGCTCTTTCCGCTCCTTATTCTCCTTTACCTATCAGGAGCTGTCAAGTCTCAAGTAAATCCAGGTAGTTATGTTTTTTCATTGTATAAAATGAGATTAAATGACTCAAGCTGTATAATGTACAGTTTACCATTTAACTGATCATCTTATCCAAAGCGACCTGTGACCTGGAGTTTAATGGCTTACAATGATGATAACTCATGAATTTCAGAGTTTGTAGGAACTCAGGCCTAAATCTTAACTACTAGTCTACAATATTATATTAATTGAACAGCTACAGTCGTGCAGACATTGGTGACATAAATTTGCTCTGGGGTTAAACTCAAAAACGTTATTTATGAGAAAATTTATGAGACAAGTCACTATGGAAATCAGTTGTTGTGGGACCACTAACAGCATGTGGTCACAATATCCGATTTTATTGTCCATGAATTTAAGTTTTTCTGAAAGTCAGTTTGCTGCAAATTGCAATGTTTTTTTTACTAGGTTTAAAACTAGCAGCCTTGTACTGTAGTTGTGATCAGTCAAATATATTGAGGTCTGAATAAGGTCTGGAGGATGCCCAAATTCCATCCTGGTTCTCATGACTTCTTCTCTTTTATCTGTGTCTTTCAACTCTAGCCTTTTCTCTCAAGCATGGGTGGTTTGTGGGGAGGAAAGTGTGATGTCAATGTGAGGTTCAATTATATTTTACAAGGAAACCAGAAGCCAGCTCATGGTGAGCAGCCGTACAGTAGAGACTAAAGCATAAGTCTGGAAAGCAGCTAATACCACCATGGCTAGAGACAGTTTCTTCTGTGATCCCCCAGGATGAAAACCACACTGTGCTCTTGTACTATATTGGGCTGTGTTCCTTTATGAAGCAGATAGGTTTGATTACCCAGGGTGACATTTCTTCCTTCCACTGATCTTGTGTCAGTTGCTCTGCCATATTTTAACAAATTAAGGCCTTAGGCATGACCTTAAAGCCTAACATTGAAAATGCATTGTGTTTTAAAACACATACATTCGTATTTGTAGTGTAGTTTTAGGTGCATAATGTTCTCCGGTGGTTTATTTTAAAGCCATATTGTGCTTTAATGTATCATAGAGGAGGATACCAGTCCATCCAGATGGTTTAATTGTCGCTTTGCTTGGTCGAACTACAAAGTAATGTTTTGGTAAACATGGAATATGTAAAATGCTTTGTTAAAAATCCCTCTGTGTGGTTTATGTAAAGGGAGTCTGAATTGTTTTCAAGCCTTTAGACGGCTTGTGGTACAAGCAAAAATAACAGAATTACACTCAGCTGTTCTGTTGCTGACTGAACGCTCTGGATTGTTACTTTCCGGTTTAAAAGTATCAGAGAGAAATGGGTGAAGGAGCCATGAGGGGCCCTGCCAAGCATTTTCACCCCAGAATCAAAAGAAAGAAATAAGGAAATACATTTTTTGTTTTGCATAAGAAAAATTAAGCCTATTATTAGGAACATTAAGATTTTAATTTGTGACATTATTTTCATGACAATTGAAGCAAAAAATAAATCTACAATATTTAAATCATTTACATAGCTTAAGTGTTTATACATAAGACATTATCATTGAAAATAATTAAACATAAATGAAAACAAAACACACCTGTATACAGTGCATTATAGTTGCATTATAATTTTCTTGCTCCATTTTCTTGATTATTCATTCATTCATTCATTCATTCCATCCTTCCTTTCTTCCTTTCTTCCTTTCTTCCTTTCTTCCTTTCTTCCTTTCTTCCTTCCTTCCTTCCTTCCTTCCTTCCAGAAACACGATCTTGAGAATTGAGTCTCAAGAAAGTCTTCATTCATGAAGTGTTCCTGTGTAAAATAACTTTAAAGGGGACCTATTATGCAAAATTCACTTTTACATGGTGTTTGAACATAAATGTGTGTTGGCAGTGTGTGTATACAACCACCCTATAACCCTATTTTTTTTATTTTTTTATTCCCATAAATCATAAGCAGTGTCTCAGAACAAGCCATTTGCAGATTCTGGGCAAAGTGACGTCACTTTGCACAGGCCCCGCCCACGACTGCTGATATACTCTGCCGTATTAGCATAAACCCCGCCCTGAGCGAGTTGTACAAAGTCCGCTGTTTTCTCCAGGCTGGAGCAGCTGTAGCGACAAGAATGTCTCGCAAGCGATCGAGGTGTTTTGTTGTTGGGTGTAAGAGTGAACATAACAGTCTCCATGTACTCCTGACATCAGAGCCGCTGAAGACTCAGTCGATTATTTTTATTTTTGAATGGATTTGGCCCCCATATACCTAAATTTGTTTAAGTCACGAATCATTTTACACCAGACTGCTTTGTGAACGAATGTCAATACAAAGGGACAATTCAAAACACAGGTTTTGCTAAAAAGTTTTTACTTAAGGATAGATCATTATGAACTGTTTGTGATCCAGCTTACAGTCTCCAGAGTGATACTGGATATGGCAGTAATGAAAGGAAAAGCACTTTATTACATTTCATCAGAGTTGATTTACGGATATAAAGCTTACCAGTTTATTAAGCACCCCCCAAAAATGCATAAGGTCTGTATATATTTGTTTACTGTTTATTGTAACAAGTGTTTGTGTAATTTGCTGTATATGTTGATGATAATGCAAGGGAGAGAGAGAGAGTTTATGAATAATATTTTAATGCACACTTCTTGAACTGTGTTTTATTAAGCTCTCTTACAGTGATTTTCTGGAGTAGCAGCTCATTTGCATTTAAAGGGGCATGCTAATTTTAACATGCTATAAAAAATTATCTGTGGGGTATTTTGAGCTAAAACTTCACATACACACTCTGGGGACACCAGAGACTTTAGATATTACATCTTGTAAAAAGGAGCATAATGGGTGCCCTTTAATATATATTAATTTTACCATGTTCTTGAGAAATGACAAGTTTCTCGTACACTTCATATTGAAATACAAATGTATAATGACATGGTGGAAATAATTATCATGACATGCTCACCCTTTTTTTTTTTGCTTTTTGATTTGAAAATAATGTCACAATGTAAAATATCTTTAATGGTCCTAAAATAGGCTACAAGACGTTTCATTTGATTCATTAATTCATGAAGGGTTCCCGTGCCCTTCCTATTGAAAATACAGATTTATAATGGCATGTTGGAAATAATTATCACGACATGCCCACCATTCATTACCATTTGCATATTGTTGTTTTTGTCTTGTGTGTGTTTGCTCTTTCTTTCTTTCTTTCTTTTTTTGGGCTGTGCTTTACAGTTTGGATCAATACACTACAGTACTTTGAAACACTGCCGTCGCGATATATCATGGTATCCCATAATTGCTGCTGAATATTATTACTTCTCATCACAGACACTTAAAAAATCTTCAGTTTCGATTTTTTTTACAGGTTGGTGGTTAGAAAGGAAAGAACACCATGCTAAAGGAGTGGTGAAATGTAACGGGATAGAGTCCATCACTCAAACCTCATTGAACTGCGTGTGAGCTCTGTGTGAGGATGTGACCTTGCTTTGAGTTTATTATTGAATGTAGCAGGAGCGCAAGCATGATTGTTTACAATGGATTCAACAATCAGACTGGAGTCTGTGGCTTGTACATACCAGACATTTTGACAACAGGAAAGTATATTGAAACAGCTTCTATTTCTTACTCCTTTTTTCTTTTTCTTTTTTTTTGCTCCAAGGCTCTGTGTGTTTTTCAGATATTTGTTTCTGCAGCTCATAATTCACGGCAGCAGTCTTTCTCACATTTACAGTTTGATCGTTTCGGTATTCAGCTAGTTGACCTTAGTGTTAGAGACAGAGGTTAATGACAGTGTTTCAGATAAATTGTTGCTTTCCACGAAGGTGGTGAATTTCCGTTCTTTCCAGGAGAGAGATGCTGTAACCTCTTTAAATATCAGTTTTGCTCCGTTATATTTCCGCTGGAAATAAAGCTGCATTTTTTCCTACTTCTGGAAAAGTGTGTTGCTGAACTCAGTAGCTATGAGATCTCCTCTGCCAACTTTCCTCTGTTTAAAATTCCCAAAGACTGTAGTTATACCATCCTACTCTCTGCTTTTTTCCACTTTGAGTTATAGACTTACTTTTTTCTACTGTAAAAAAAAAAAAAAAAAAAAAAAAAAAAAAAAAAAGAAAAGAAAAGAAAAGAAAAAATGTAAGTGCCTCTTCTTTTTTAAGTGTGTGTATGTTAGTATACATGTGTGTGTGCAAGGTTTTGGACCCTGCAGTTAGATAGCAAACATGGTGGAACAAATGTGCCATTCACAAGGATTAAAGATGGAAAAAACTGGCTGGCAGGAGGGGGAAATAAGCGCCACTCGGACCAATGAATTACTGCACAAGACCAGAGTGGCCCATAAGAGAAAGAGAGAGAGGAAAGACCAAAAGCCACAGTTTCTTCACACAACATGAGTATTTTTCCACCTTTCTGAAGTGAGGAATATTTTTAGACTCAGTAACTGAATGTTTACTCCATCTGATACTGAGGCTATAATCGTCCACTCTTGGAGAGTAGAAAAACAGAGAGTAAATACACAGTGCTTGTGAATGTATGAACGGTACAAATTTATTTTCTTAAGCTATTAATTAATATTAATCACAAAATCAGTTTGTTGAGAATACATTTCATATATGTTCATTTTTGCGTATTATTTTACTACCATGTCATGCTTTTTCTTATTGTGACCTTGTGAGATCATCTGTCAACACACAAAGTTGGCCCTAAGTCTGCAGCTGAACAGTAGGCTACTACATTTGAAAGACATTTTATCTATGTGGCGCTCTCGTGTCAATTGTCTAACACTGCTTTGCCTGCGTTCACAAAGCTATGAAAACTCTGCCCTGAACTATGAAAGCACATGCTCTTTCTCTTTTTGTGTGTGAATATTTGAGCTGAGTGATACAGCTAAAATGATTTAATTTATGAAATATGAAAAAGGATATATTATATATATATAATAAGAGATAAATGATACAGCTAAAATTATTTAATTTATGAAATTTGAAAAATATATATTTAGTAATTATATATTTACTAAATATAGTAAATATATAATTACATACATTTTTTTTTAAAAACATTAAAAATAACATTTATTTTAATAAATTAATAAAACAAAATGTACATTTTGCATATTACCATTTAATATATGAAAAGTATATTGCTAAAATATATTGCTTAATTTTATATTGCCTCAAAAATAAAATAGATTGTTATATTGTGAATAATCTCTATATTGCCCAGTATATTGCCCGTGTTAAACTATATATGTCTGTTTTTGAGCATGACTGCAAATGTTTGTTAAAGAAAGAGAGAGAGTGATGGGGGAGGAGGATGCCGTTCTGTTACATCTGGAAGAGCTTTTTGTTGGGGGATTCGGCTCGTTTTGGATTATATCAGCTTGTCATTGCCAAAACCAAGCCTCTGAGGTTTCCCCCATCTTGACTTTTAAGCAAACATTTGGAGGAGAGAGAGAAAAAAAAATGAAAAGAGAGACAAAAAGTCCTTCACCACTATCCTTGCTATTGCTGGCAGGATCACAAAGCCTATTTTGTTGAAATGGAGGGGCCACTTGGAATAGGAGTGTCCTTGTACACTTTTTTTTTTTTTTACATTTCCGGATCTTCACACAGACACTCAAAGAGAGAGATATTATGAGAGATTAAAAGTTTATATGTCCTCTTTTGCTCTGACAGTATTATTTGATTTTGCAATCAAAATATAAAATAATGTTTCTAAAATATACTGTTTAATCAATCGGTGGTGGTCTAAAGCCCTACATTCTTCTCTTTACACAGGGGTTCTTCAAGACCCATCCCTTCTCACATGACAAATTTAACTATAAATAAGTATATTTTAGCATGTTTAAAAAAATTGACTTAATTTATTCTTGTCCACCTTTTGACACCTTTTAAAAAAAAAAAATTCAACCAATCAGCTACTGTTGAATGTAAAATACTGTGATAAAATAATTTAGACATGTTTTGCATGCTGTTTTTGAACACAAAGAGCACTATTTTATGAATATAAAATATCATTAATCAGTAAATATTTTATTACTAAAACATTGTATATATCTGAGCCAAAATCTTTGCATTTCTGTCTATTTCTCTCACGGAGTAAATCAATCTGTATTATGAATTATTATTCATAAAAGTCAGGTGCTACAAATTTTTTACATTTTAGTAACTATCAAATGTTCATGTAGGCAAATACGGGGAAGCCACTGAAATGCATAGGAAATAGAAATTTTAAAAAATGCTATATGAAAATTAAAGTGATAGTTTGCCAAAAAATGAAAAGTCATCATATACTTACCCTCACGTTGTTCCAAGCCTGTATGATTTTTTTTTCTTCTGCTGAACACAAAAGAAGGTATTTTGAAGAATATGGGTAACTAAACAGTTGATGGGCCCCATTGACTTCAATAGTATGGAGAAAAAAAAAACTATGGAAATCAATGGGGCCCATCAACTGTTAAAATTCTTATTCTTCAAAATATCTTCTTTTGTGTTTAGCAGAAAAATGAAATTAATACAAGTTTGGAACAACTTGAGGGTGAGTAAATGATGACATTTTCATTTTTGGGTGAGTATTGTCATGCTTACGAGTTTTTTAGATTCATATCCGCAAGATGGGTGTGACTTTACAGTGTAATTTGCATTAAAAAAAGTTGGTGGGCATATAAACACTAACTACCTTTTTTACAGGTGTGTGTCGGTCCCCGTTAGGAATGTCCAGAGGTCAGATCTTAGATGAGGACATCTCAGCTTCCAGTCAGTGGTCTGACTCAACAGCAGCAAAGTATGGCAGGTATGAACACACACACACTCAAACACAAACACACACACCGTGTTTTCCGTGAGTTCTAGTGCAGGTTATCTTGGTGGGATCAAACCACATCTGGGGAACTGTGTGTGGCCTCTTCTTAGCCTCACTAAAATGATGTAATTATGCTTCCTCCATATATTGCTTCTGCATTTTCACTGATTTTAAGTGTTCCCAACACATTCCCCTTCTCCCAAAATGAACCCTTTTAGACTAATTTATGATGCAGCCCAGAGACCAAAGACCCAGAGAGATTGCTGTAGTTTAAACAGATGTTAAGTGCATTTTTCTTTTTGTCTTAGGCTGGACTGTGAGGAAGGAGATGGTGCGTGGTGCCCTGAGATAGCTGGAGAACCTGAGAATATGAACGAGTTCCTGCAGATTGACCTCCGTTCTCTGCACTTCATCACTCTGGTGGGCACTCAGGGACGTCACGCAGGGGGCATTGGTAATGAGTTTGCCCAGACCTACAAGATCAAATATAGCCGCGATGGCAGCCGTTGGATCTCCTGGCGCAACAGGCAGGGCAAAGAGGTACACACTGATACACTGCTCTCTATGCTATAATAAAGAACTAATTTACATGCGTCATCTTATTCAACTGATTACATATTACATATTATTGTTAATTAGATCTTTTCATTATAAGGAGACAACTACCAATATTACCTGTTTTTGACTGATAACATTTAGGAATATTGCAATGCTTTTTTTTATTCATGAACTTAATTGTATTTTATTATTTTATTTTATTTTAATGCATATATGAATTAAATTACTTTAGATACATTTATTTTTTTTATTTTTTTTCAGCAAAATAATCACACAGTATTANNNACACAGTATTATATTATATATTATATTATTATAATGTTACAAAATATATTATTAATAATTCAAATAAATGCTGTTGTTTTGAACTTTCTATTAATCAAAGAATCCTGAAAAATGCGTAATGGGTTTGCAAAAATCTTAACATTTATAAAAATAAGAAATATTTCTTGTGCACCAGGTCAGCATATTACAATGATTTCTGAAGGATCATGTGACACTGAAGACTGGGGTAATTAGCTATTATTAGTAATAGATATTATATTATATTATATTATTAATAATGTTATGAATATATTATTAATAATGATTATTTACAATAGTTATTTATGCCATTTTTATTAGTGGATGCGAAAGATTAATGATTGCCAAATAAATTTAGGTCCAAAAAACACAACATAAAAACTCACAAGTCACATTTGAATGTGATGTAGCTAGAATATGTGAATAGTTCTTGCGATGTAGAGGTAAAAACCTATGTGGGTACCATTCAACATGTTTGACTTTTTCTGCTACACCTATTATTAACAGGTGCATAAAATCAAGCATACTGTACACCCATGCAGTCTCCATAGATGACCCTTTTTAGGATGGGACATAACCTTCCTGTTCCAGTACACCTGTACATAGCAAAGTCCATAAAAAAGGTTTTCTGAATCTGGTGTGGAGATCTGAACCAAATTAAACACTTCTGGGATTAATTGGAGCGTCAGCTGTGAGCCAGGCCCTGTCGCCTAACATCTGTGCCTGACCTCACTGATAACAGTGTCTAAATGAGAGCAAATTCCAGCAAAGCTGTCCCAGAAGTGCAACTGTTAGAGAGGACCAACTCCCTATTAATGCTCATGATTATTAAATTAAATGTTAAACAAGCATCCACATACTTTTGGCCATGTGTATGTCACTGTAAAATCTAAATGTAAGTTTTGCTGTTGTGAAGGTGATTGAGGGGAACAGGAATGCATATGACATTGTGCTGAAGGACTTGGAGCCGCCCATCATTGCACGTTTTGTCCGCTTCATGCCCGTCATCGATCACTCAATGAACGTTTGCATGCGTGTGGAACTGTATGGCTGTGAGTGGCTGGGTAAGTCTGACATCTGTCTAACGTTGTTTGGCCCCCAATGCTCTTCAAAATATCTTCTTTTGTGTTTCACTGGTTCATTTTTGGGTGAAATATCCCTTTAAAGGTGCAGTAAGAGATTTCTGAGAAACACTGTTGATATTTGAAATCAACCCAAACAAACACAGTGAAGTGAAGCAAAAAAACACTTCGCGAAAAATAAAGTGAAGATGACGAACAAACGACAAGGAAGAACAAAAAATAAACATACAGTACACAGGAGTATATAAAAGGAAGAGTTTGATGTTAGTCGCCAGCAGCACACCAGCTCCAGACAAATGACACTCAAAACTGTCCTGTTACTATAACATTACAACAACAGGCAGCATATCTTGGTTCTGTTAAACATAGCAATCAAATTTTACCCACGTATGGAGCATACGTTTTCAGGCCTTCCCGCTTCTAGGTCTCTCCAACGCTGGAAAGCTTTTCTAATATTAACACAGGTTCTAAAGCTCTTGCCTGATCATAACCCTTCTTTTTCCAGTGATATTCCTCTGACCTTTTTTCTTTTGTAATGTCTCTCAGCCATCTCTCTTTGGACAGTCTTTCTTCAAATCTCCCTCTTGCTCACTCTGTCTCCTCCCCCATCATGATTGTATACGCCTCCTACTGCTGATTGGCTACAAATGTGTTGTGGTGCTCTGTCCAATCAACTTCCAACAGAGTTTCTCAGAAATCACTTACTGTACTTTTAAAGGACGCCGTTTAATTAAAGGTCAATTAAAGGTGCAATATGTCAGATTTTTGCAGTAAAATATCCAAAAACCACTAGGCCAGTGTTATGTATTTTGTTCACTTGAGTACTTACAATATCCCAAATGTTTCCAACTATTTGTAAATCGTGAGAAAATTGCAATTTTTACCAAGGCTCCGGGACGTGTGAGGAGTCGCCTTTCACAGCAGCAGCGCGAATGAGTCTGGAGGGCAGGGAGTGATTTTTCTATATAGGAATCCTATCAAAAACTCAAAATTTGTATGTTTTACGTCGTTTATGGTTGCTCAAATCGATAAAATCGAGAACCCAGGTGTTTATATCGTTTTTTAACTTTAAAAGTTGTCGCCTTTAATAGCGTTTTGCGTCTGCTGATACTGAAAAAACAATATGGATACCTGCTTACCTTATTTGTTTTTGACTTGGTTAAATATCCACATTCTTCATGGTATCGTTTGCAGGAAAGAGAAGCTATTTTATCCCATTGAATGATAATTTGGTGTTTTCACTTCAGTTTTGTAGTATTCCTTTCACAAAGTTGATCTGGTTACCATGAGAACAGTGTCACGTGCTGCTGCTTCAGCCATCACATGGTAGAAAATGTCCAAATAAATAAATGTTTAACAAGCTGACAGAAGTCGATTCAACAACAAAGACAACACTTTCAAAAACACTCAGCTGATTATTTTATTGAGTGATAGGGATACGGCGTCTTCCCGTCACCTCCTCGTTCCTCAACCAACTAGTGTGTTTTACACGTATAAAAGGCAACAATTGTTTTCCAGTTTTTTTTTTTTCTTTGAACGATGATGTGAGCTCCTGTTGCAATTCTCGATTCAGCATAAATGACCTACAATGCCGACATTTTTCACAATCGCGACAGAAAATCAAAAATACTGCCCTAACTTCACTAGCAGAAAGGCAGCGCGATATAAACAAACCAGACTAGAACTGGACGTGGCGTGATGGCAGCTTTACATCCTCTTTATATACCTCCTCGATGGCAGGAAAGTCTTTCAATTCAGCGAAAAAGTCGCTCCTCTTCATAACATAAAGATCACGTCCAACATATGTTGTGATTTTCTGTTTATACCTTTCTAAACCAGCACAGAAAGGACTTTTTTCCATCTCTTCCATTCTAATTTTCACTGCTTGCCCTCCACCGGTATTTCGCACGTCACCAGAACCACGTGATTGCAAACAACCTATTGCGTCATACCCGCGTTACCCTCGGTTTCCGGTTTTATTTTGTAAAAACCATGGAAACACCAAAGACGCTTTAATATATTACATGTTTTAATGGGCAAGGGAACAATTGTTTGGTTACGTTTAGAGACAGAAAACTAATTGTTGTTATATAGCTTAACAGGTTTAGTCTTATTGTTTAAATCTAATTTTCTTGATTTTTTGTGAGTACCATGCTTTACCATGCCTCAGGGAAAAACACTATTTTGTGAAGTCACTAACATAGCATAATCAGATGCAGCTTTATTTTTAGTAACAGTAATACAGCATTTTCTCCATCATACAATACGTTTTAAAATTAATTGCATGCCATTTATCAACACAAGCCATCCAGCATTTAATATATTATAAAATCAATCTATCTTACTGCAGTGTGCAACAAGTGTCTCACAGCAGCCGCAGAGCGAACGCACAGAGTAACGTTATAACATCATTTTTCAACACGATTCCGCGCTCAAACTTGCTGTCATCAAGCTACGCCTTTGTTTTGAATAGGCCTCTAGCGACCTCTAGCGGACAGAAATCTTACATATTGCACCTTTAAATAGCTTGATGTGGTTTTCTGTCCTGTGTTGAGGTATTTCCTAAAGAAACTGGAAGTTTGGGTGGTGCAACATGAGTCATCATTTTTTGGTCTATTTTACTGGAATAGAACAACTATAAATTTTACATTTTAAATCTGTTCAAATTAATTTAGGCAATGTTTACGAGTACACTAGCATACAGATGGTCTCAAAAACTTTTATTTTTTCAAGAGTGTATATAATATTGATGAGGACACAGTCTTCACAACCCCCACAATCTCTCTCTCTCTCTCTCTCTCTCTCTCTCTCTCTGCTGTTATGGAAATTGTAAATGCAATGAAAAAAGATTTTTATCATTTTGTAATGACAACTCAATGTCCTTCAGTGGGATGAATCTGCATTATAGTCCTAGCACAGAACATCCTTGAACATTTCCAATTTGGGACACCTGGCAAAAGAAAAATGAGTTGACATTGTTCTCCTGTGGCTGTTTCTAGATGGCTTGGTGTCATATAATTCTCCACTTGGCCAGCAGATGACTCTCAGTGGACAGTATATTTATCTCAATGACTCTGTGTATGATGGCGCCATGAGTTACAGGTCAGTACACTATTCATAAGCTTGAGAATAAATGAGGAAGATACAGGATACACCAAAACATAATCCTTTAGAGAAGTTTGAATAACGTTATATAGTAAAATGAGTTTAGCTTTGACATTACTTAACGTACAATATATGATGTACGAAGTTAAACCTACGACTAAATGTCAATATATCTCCGCTGACGACTGATTCAGAGTCAGTATGGTTTGAACTGACCGGTTTACCTGATGCCTGGCACAGGGAAAATTTGATCCCAAATCAGTTACACAATACAGACATGCTTAGCTGGCCTGTTATTGCTTGGTTGCTATGCGACAGCAAGGCGCCAGGACCGGAGAGAGTCACAGTGGTTTCACAATGTTCACAGGAGAAATTGACTCATTGCTCCCTGAACAATACCTTCCATGACACAGTGCAAAGTGTGTTTACCTTCTTGTGTGTGTGTGACAGAGCTGGCAGAAAACCGCAAAGTATAAATCCACATATTCATAGTCATTAAACTATCAAAAAAGTGACAAGTGTCATTGCTGGGACAAATTAAGATACCGGCTTATATAATGCCGCCATCTAGTGGTGAATTGATATAAACAGAGCAATATGCCAACATCCATCACACAATTTTAGTCAGGGCAATAAATGCAATATGCGAGAGACTTGATAATAATGAGTAATCAAAAATTATAATTTTTTATTATCAATTTATTTTATTCATTATTTAGCAATATACATCTAAAAATTGCACATTTATAAATTACATAAACTGTACGCTTGTAAATAACACATCTGTACATTCATTAAAACTATATATATATATATGTGTGTGTATGTATGTAATGGAGGCCAGCTAGTAGTCGCTGTGCAAGCTAGAGGTTGCAGCCTTTAGCCTCCTTGTTAGAGCATTCAACTACCACACTGGAGAGGCAGGTTCGAGGCCCGCGCACAGCAGGGCGAGTAGGACCTGGGTAGAGGGGTTACGTTGGTGCCGTGACCCGGAGGGGAGAGAGGTTTAGGGGGGTGAGTGTAACGGAGGCCAGCTAGTAGTTGCTATGCGAGTAAACCTCACTCCTCTGATTTCAAGAGATGCTCTACCGATTGATGCTAGAGGTTGCAGCCTTTAGCCTCCTTGTTAGAGCATCCAACTCCCACGCCGGAGACCCAGGTTCGAGGCCCGCACATCGCGGGGCGAGTAGGATGTATATATATATATCTATATATATCTATGCAAAACATACATTCTGTGTTTATTCTCCTCTCTAGTATGACAGAAGGACTTGGGCAGCTAACGGATGGCATGTGTGGTCTCGATGACTTCAAACACAGTCATGTGTACAACGTATGGCCTGGTTATGACTATGTCGGCTGGACCAATGAGAGCTTTCCCAACGGTTATGTTGAGATCATGTTTGAATTTGACCGTACCCGCAACTTCACCACCATGAAGGTATAAAGTCTGTCATGTCCTACACCGCTAATTCTTTCCTCTTCTGTCATATAAACTTTCTGGGAAAGCAAGCATAAGAGGATGTCGTTAAAGGTGCAATCTATGTAATTGCTGAAACTTAAATATAATTAAGCTTATTGTAAGGATTAAAGGTTTAAATGACTCAACTCTTCTTAAATTACACCCATCATAATGCTTTTGTATTCATTCTCTCTCCCTTTTAATCCTAATTGATTCAGGTGCACTGCAACAACATGTTTTCCCAAAGGGTAAAGACCTTTCAGAAGGTGGTGTGTTATTTCCGCTCAGAGTCGGACTGGGAGGCCACACCTATATCATTCAGCCCTGTGATGGACGATGTCAACCCCAGTGCCCGCTTCGTCACCGTCTCACTCTACAATCACATGGCCAGTGCTATTAAATGCCAGTACTACTTTTCTGACATCTGGATGATGTTCAGTGAAATCACTTTCCAGTCAGGTTAGTAAATGACCATGCAAATTTGCCTGTTCAAAATCGTTTCATACACAGGCACAGTCATTGTATAAATTGACTGTTTTAACACCCTAATTTCAGATACAGCCATGTACAACACAACTCTGGCTCCCCCCAAGCCTGGTCCTCCCACCAGCAATCAGCCAGGTCAGATTCCCCACTGCTCCTAATTCAGTCATATGTTGAGAACCGGCAGTTTCTGTGCCATTAGAATAAACATCATTCATCTTTTCTGGAGTGTAATTTCATCAATATTAATATAAGTTTAATTTATATAGCACATTTCCATAGCTCAAGGACACCTTACAGGTTTCCACTTTACAGGTTATCTTTCTCTTTACCTCTTTCTTAGAGGATGACCCCACCCACAAAGTAGATGACAGCAACACTCGGATCTTAATTGGCTGCTTGGTCGCCATCATCTTCATCTTAGTCGCCATTATTGTAATTATCTTATGGAGACAAGTGTGGCAAAAGATGCTTGAGAAGGTGAGATAGAATTAAGTAAATCTAATATTTAAACCAGATTCTTTAAAATGTGATTAAATAGACTTCTAAAATTACCTAAGTCAATAAGATTTTTTTTTAAGAAATCAGTGCTTTTATTCAGTAAGGACACATTGAATTGAACACACAAAAGAACACATAAAATATTTATATTTCAAATAAATGCTGTTTTTAAGCTTTCTATTCATCAAAGAATTCTGAAAAAAAGAACCACAGTTTTCACAAAAATCATCATTGATAATAAAAACATTTTTCTTTGAGCACCAAATCAGCATAGTAGAATGATTTCTGAAGGATCATGTGATACTGAATTGCTGCTGAAAATTTTTAAATATATTAAAATAGAAAAGAGATCTATAAAGAAATTGTAATACAATTTCACAATATTATTGATTTACTGTATTTTTGACCAAATAAATGCAGCCTTGGTGAGCAAACGAGACTTAAAAAAAACATTACTGAGTCCAAACTTTTGAGCAGTAGTGTAAGTGTCCAATTATGTCTAATTATGTGTACAATTCTGACTTTAAATGATGTCTTTTTCTCAGAACTTGCATACAAACTTCCATTCTGCACCAGACCTTAATGTAATAAACAAGGATGATGATTATGACAAACTGTTATTGTAGTCTTTCTGCATGGCCCCTGACACAGTGTGATGCTATTTTGCAGTGTTTAAATTAATGAAAAAAGGCATGCGTAAGTGGATTGTGAATATGATTTCATAGATGCATAATACATCAAACTACTAGTAAATATGTTAGACTTTTTTTAGCATTCTTCACTAAACATCCTTCATTCCAGGTGTCTCGGAGGATGCTGGACGATGAACTAACTGCTAGTCTGTCAATACAGAGTGAGACCTTCACCTATAACAACAACAACAGCCCCTCCTCAGTGCCCAGTGAGCAGGAGTCCAACTCCACCTATGAGCGCATCTTCCCTCTGGGACCCGACTACCAAGAGCCCTCTCGTCTGGTCCGCAAACTGCCGGAGTTTTCCCAAACATCAGAGGATACTGGTGAGTTCTAGAAGCGATGTTTGGAATATATAAGCAGGGCGATAA
>RJVU01046050.1:912258-935924 GCA_003731715.1 Anabarilius grahami | reverse complement strand
AATCATCAGTATTAAAACAATAAAAGACCTGAAATATTTCAGTTGGTGTGCAATGAATCTAAAATATATGAAAGTTTAATTTTTATCATTACATTATGGAAAATAATGAACTTTATCACAATATGCTAATTTTTTGAGAAGGACCTGTATTTTCATACATTTTACAAGTAGACATCCTATTCAGAAGTAGTATGAGCAGTTTGGCTTGTCTCAACGATCCGGGTGACGTACTTTGCAGAGCGACGTGAAAATTGGTGATTGGTTCCCGCAAAAGTGTAACAGAAGCAGTAGAAATGAATGTACGGGTTTTCAGACTGAGTTGCCGGGCGAAATCAAATCGGCGGCAGATCAGGCTGGGTTTACCCAGTCTACAGTTTGGCAGTATTTGATTTGAATTCAACCTCTAATAAACACATAATTAGAACATGTATGTTCATAGCTCCATTGTTCTCTTGTGCTCCGCCTTCTCACAATAACACTGTCGGCCTATTAGAAAAAGAAAATCTTTGCGTGTCGTAGTTTACACAGGACTGGCGGGAAATTTGCATTAATACACCTTAATTCTACATGTTATGTGGTTTATTTTGATAGGTGAACTGTCTTTGTAGTGTTAAGAGAGGGAAAGCTATGGCCGATTTTTTTGCACCTCCGCCGTGTTTGTTCTTAAACATTAACGTTAGAGAAAGACAGTCTTTTCAGCTTGCCACTATAAATCGCTATTTTTCTGCACTTAACAGGTGAATTTTGTCAAGATATTTTCATAGATGATAGACAAGAAGATATAGAATAATAATTTAATGAAAACCCAATTTTGAAAAAAAAAAAAAAGACATTTTTTTACTTTACTGAAAACGTTCCATCGTGACATCCGACGGGTTTTCCCAGATCGCATCACATATATTTATACATACACTTACACACACACACAAGTTGACCTTAGTGGTGAGAGGGGGGCAGACACCATTAGAGAAAAAGGAAGAGTCCATGGTGGAGTCAAGAGAAGGCAGGACCAGGATGGAGACAATGGAGCCTGGGTGTGACCCAGAGCAGTAACAAGAAGACCCAAGGCTGAACCGATGAAGGGAGGAGCCAGGGTTCAGCCAGGAGCCTGCCCTACTTTGGTGGAGTTGGGAGAGGAGGGGACCCAGGGTGACACCGATAGACTGTAGGGCCGAGGCAGAACCGCAGGCTCCCGGGCTCGAGGTAGAGACGGGGGCTCGGCAGACCGGGCCGGAGCCAGTGGGAGTGAGGACAACGGTGTAGCCAGAGGGAAGGAAGAGCCCGGTGCCAAAGAGGGCCAAAGGGGTGGAGGGACGAGGCGTAACCGGAGGCCCGAAAGTCTGTGGTGCAACCAGGATGATGACTGACCAAGGCAAGCCACACCGTTTGTGTGTTTACCGGCTCACACACCTGGTCAGACTTCGGCTCTGTGTCTGCGGTGGTCTCTGGCTTTAGGTCTTCTGTGGGCTTTGGCACTGACTCTGGGTTCGTGGCGGGCTTGTGGAGGAGTGGGGAAGGACTAGGGAGGCATTTCGAGGCAGGTGGGATCACTGGAACGAGGACTGATGATGGCAGGATGGTGGATGTGTGCTAAGGGGGGTTAAGGGTGAGTGGTTATGTCCTCCTCTTTAATTTCGTCAAATTTAATTAACAATAAATTAAAAAATAACAAACACACTGGAATACAGAAGCACACAGGAGAAACACAACCACATTATACAGGAACAAGAATGGACAAAGAATGCCTATATACACACAAGTTGGCTGAGGGATAAAACAAGAGACAGGTGGGGCTAAATCAATAAAACAATGGGTAACTATGACAACAAATAAGAAATGGTACAAAGGCACATGGAATACAAGAAAATACAAACATAAACCTAACAATTATATTATATTGTATAAATATTAATTTTTACAACATTAAAGTAAATAAATCATGTGGACCTATTTTATTATAATTTTTATTACTATAGACAATTCCTGGTAAAATAAACCTATTAGACTTACACTGTAACAGTCGTGGCCTAATGGATAGAGAGTCGGACTTGTAACCCAAAGGTCATGGGTTCGAATCTCAGGTCCGGCAGGGATTGTCGGTGAGTGGAGTGAATATCCAGCGCTCTCCCCACCCTCAATACCACGACTGAAGTGAGACCCTTGAGCAAGGCACCGTACCCCCAACTGCTCCCCGGGCGCCGCAGCAATGGCTGCCCACTGCTCCGGGTGTGTGTTCACGGTGTGTGTGTTCACTGCTGTGTGTGTGCACTTGGATGGGTTAAATGCAGAGCACAAATTCTGAGTATGGGTCACCATACTTGGCCACATTTTACTTCACTTCACTAACATGAACAAAAATTGTTAATTTCAATTATTTGTATCACAATTATTCATCAGAACAAAATTCATGATCGTGACAGGCCTAGTTCCAAAGTCCAAACCCATAAGACTTTGGTTAAGCTTCTAAACAAAAATTAAAATATTTTAAATTAAACCTGTCCCTCAGATAACCGAAACCAAAAAGGTCATAAAGGTGTTGTAAAATGAATCCATATGAATCAAGCAGTTAATATAAGTCTTGTCAAACCCCTTGATTCACATGGATTCGTTTTACGATACCTGAGTTTTGGTTACCTGGACCTTTCAGTTGTGGGACAGAAACCTCTCAGGTCAGATATTAAACATATCTTAATTTGTATTTTATGGGTTTGGAAGGACATGAGGGTGAGTAAATCATTACAGAATTTTCATTTTTGGGTGAACTAACCCTTTTAATTGCTATCATGGAGAGGTGTATGAGATCTGATTAAACGGATCCTATTTATCCATACCACGTCTAAAAAGTCTGAGTATTTTCTTATCCTCAGATATACCTGCCACAGCCGCCAATGTGTCCTGACCCCGTCTACAAGCTCATGTTGAGCTGCTGGCACAGGAACACCAAAGAGCGTCCATCTTTCCAGGAGATTCATCACACACTACTGGAGTGCAAGCCGTAGTGTACACTTATGTGCCAACCTTGGCACTCCTAGAGACATTTCAGTTCGCCCACAGGACTCCAGTCATCTACACACCGCAACACGCACTTATACATTCCCATATATAGGAAGTGAGATCAGAATCTATTATTTTTCTGTAGCAATTTTCACTGTGAGTGTGCAAAGGCAAACTGATATATACATATATATATATATATTGTACGATTGAACTATACGCCCCCTAAGTGCCTTCGGTTGGCATACAATACCTGGGCAGCACTAGGCCAAAGTAAATGTAGCAATAAATTTAGGCACCTTTAACACAGCAGAATTGGATTTTAGACACTGTGTATTTTCTCCAAATAACTTTATTCTAACTGAAATATCTATTTCTGAATAGAAAAAGGCAATGCATTAAGACAAGGTATTGGCTACTAATGGGCCTTTTATTATTTCCAATTTATTGTTGTTTTCAGTGTTTTGAGGCCGAAGACAGCTTGAATGTAAATAAGAATCATTAATTGACATTCAGATTCACCTTTGGTTTTATCTTGATGTCGCTTGACGTTTGTGTACATGTTCATCTCATTTATTGAAAATGCTAAAGTATTTTGTTATTTTACATATTTTATTATTTTCTCTGTAGTAAACTGCAAAGACCACTTTAAACCAAGTGGAGTAACAGAAAGTTTATCTGGTTGTCACAGAATTTAAAATTCAAAATCAGAAAAATACAATTAAAATTGTAAATGTAAAATATTATAGTTATCCTGCAACTACCTATATATGTGTTTATATTTAAGTGTACTGCTTTACATAAGTGTTTTGCTTGTTATGGTGATAATGGTGATTATTTAAGTCCATTTCATTATTTTTCTTTGCTCATCAACTTTTGTATCAACAAACAGAAATTTCAGCATAATGAGCTATAAATAGCCATAATCCTTTTACAGAAATCTGTTAAAATATTTGCATGAAGATGGATGAAATACGAAATATAGTAAAATTACTTACTACATTTTTTCATTACATTTGTCCTATGTGTTCATCTATTCTCAAAGTAGGCCGAATGGGGCAATAAGTACATTTATTATCACCAGTTTCATTTATCTGTAGAAAAGATGAAAATGAGCTTATTTTAAAGCTGTCTGTCTTTCTTTTATGTTCAAGTATATTCTAGGTGGTGCTGAATTGCTAAACTGTTGGATAAATACTGGATTTGTATTGAACAGATGCACTATGGTGGTTTACAGTAAGTTGTGATATGTTTTCGCATGTGAAAAGTGCTGCAAATGGGACACTCAGAAATCTGTTTTGTAATTAACTTGTATACTTGTAAATCATTTTTGTATGGTCATTGCATATGACAATAATATTGAAAATGTGTGCACCTTTTGGGGTCAGTTGAGATATCTGCCGTTTTATAAGAAGTGTTTTGGTTGTGGATTTAAAAATCGCATCTATATGTATAGAATAATTTTAACATCCTTGACATGACTGATGAAGTTGCATTATAGATATGCTTTAATTCTGCACTGTTTAAATGTTTTACTAGCTGGTTTTCTCAACAAGTCTTTAAAATGTTCTTCCTTCATACTATAAACAGAACAGTATAGTCCTTTTTCAGACTTTGAGTTTGTTTACAAAAACCTGGAAATATTCAACATTCCACTTTATAAAACCCGTCTTTGTGAGAAAAGGGGGGGAAAAAACTTTTTTTATATATTCTCTACATTGACCATATCACAATGAAGGGGAAAATTGGATTTTTGTTTTATCCATATGAAAAATATCCTGCATTTTCTTTCTTTAATCCTTTAATCATTTGGTGCTCTATTTGTATTGCTATGCTTTGTGCTGTATTCTTTTAATAGTCTTTTTTTCACTAATAACCTATTGTACACGTAGGCCTAAGTGTTAGAAAATTGTACATAAGATATAATAAATTGATGAATCTCTAAACATGTTGTCTAGATATTTTATAATTACAAAAGCACAGATTTCATATCTACAGTAATAAAATGTGAATTTTTCGTTTTTGTACAGCTTATTCATTTTGACGGTGTGTGTACTGAAATATTTGCTTTTAAACGTTCCTTTTGTGCTTTCTTTGTCTAATAAATATAATTTTAAAACTGAGTTTCTAATAATAATGTTCTGCTATCTATCACATTATTTAGTTTTCCGAGTCTGGTCTGACAGTAGCTAAGTCTTGATTGGCCAGAGAAGATGTCACGTCACAGAAAGGAAACCGCTGATTGGACGATAGAAGTGTGACCTCCAATCACACCATGGCGGCTGTGCAAACTCCATCTGTACACAGACACTGGCGAAACACCACGTTAGAAACGGTTGCGAAGGGAAAGTACTATATCACAGGTAGCATATAATATATTGTATGAATGTAAAGATAGGATGAAGAAAGTAGTGTTGGTAACCGGTGCGAACAGGTAACGAAACTGTATAATTGTTTTCTTTATAGTTTCACATCACTATTATAATAGGTAGACATCACTGTTTTAAACTTCATTCTGTTGTCATTGTAGTGATGGAAGCTTTTGGTCATTTTTCAATTATGTTTCTGTTTTAAATAACCAAAAGACATCTTAGAAAGAAATTCATTAGGATTAATTTGATTAATTGTATTGTTCTGCATATAATAGCAAGTAGTTGAGAAACATGTTGCACAATGCATCTCTCTACTCTGTAAGTTAACGTTCACTGCATATAACCCTGTTTGCTTGCATGTGTTCAGTGGTATTGGTCTTGCCCTGTGTGAGCGTCTACTCAGCCAGGATGCCCAGGTGCAGCTCTGTCTGGCCTGCAGGAACATGCAGAGAGCTGAGGCTGCCCGACAGGCTCTTCTAGTGTCTCACCCTCAAGCTCAAGTTTCTCTGCTGCACTTAGATGTGGGCAACATGCACTCAGTGGTCAGGGCTGCTGAGGAGTTCAAGCAAAAGTAAGATATAAAATACACTATAATTTCGATGGACTTGATGCTGTTATGCTTAAACTGTATACTTTTAGTTTGAGCTTAATAGTGACCACCAGAGGCTCTCAAGCTCTAAAAAGCATCATAAAAGTATTCTGTATGACTCATCCGGTAGATTCCAAGTTTTTTAAAGCTATTTTATAGTCAATTAAAAAAAATCCTTCCCTCTTGAATCTCACTTGTGCATTTAGTGCACCACAGTCAGTAAGCATGAACCTGTCTAACAAAAATATGTTCTAAAGCCCAAGGACGATTCACACCAAGAACGATTACTATAACCATAAAGATATACAAACCCAATTCCAAAAAAGTTGGGACACTGTACAAATTGTGAATAAAAACAGAATGCAATGATGTGGAAGTTTCAAATTTCAATATTTTATTCAGAATACAAACATAGATGACATATCAAATGTTTAAACTGAGAAAATTTATCATTTTAAGGGAAAAATAAGTTGATTTTAAATTTCATGGCATCAACACATCTCAAAAAAGTTGGGACAAGGCCATGTTTACCACTGTGTGGCATCCCCTCTTCTTGTTATAACAGTCTGCAAACGTCTGGGGACTGAGGAGACAAGTTGCTCAAGTTTAGGAATAGGAATGTTGTCCCATTCTTGTCTAATACAGGCTTCTAGTTGCTCAACTGTCTTAGGTCTTCTTTGTCGCATCTTCCTCTTTATGATGCGCCAAATGTTTTCTATGGGTGAAAGATCTGGACTGCAGGCTGGCCATTTCAGTACCCGGATCCTTCTTCTACGCAGCCATGATGTTGTAATTGATGCAGTATGTGGTCTGGCATTGTCATGTTGGAAAATGCAAGGTCTTCCCTGAAAGAGACGACGTCTGGATGGGAGCATATGTTGTTCTAGAACTTGGATATACCTTTCAGCATTGATGGTGCCTTTCCAGATGTGTAAGCTGCCCATGCCACACGCACTCATGCAACCCCATACCATCAGAGATGCAGGCTTCTGAACTGAGCGCTGATAACAACTTGGGTTGTCCTTGTCCTCTTTAGTCCGGATGACATGGCGTCCCAGTTTTCCAAAAAGAACTTCAAATTTTGATTCGTCTGACCACAGAACAGTTTTCCACTTTGCCACAGTCCATTTTAAATGAGCCTTGGCCCAGAGAAAACGCCTGCGCTTCTGGATCATGTTTAGATATGGCTTCTTTTTTGACCTATAGAGTTTTAGCCGGCAACGGCGAATGGCACGGTGGATTGTGTTCACCGACAATGTTTTCTGGAAGTATTCCTGAGCCCATGTTGTGATTTCCATTACAGTAGCATTCCTGTATGTGATGCAGTGCCGTCTAAGGGCCCGAAGATCACGGGCATCCAGTATGGTTTTCCGGCCTTGACCCTTACGCACAGAGATTGTTCCAGATTCTCTGAATCTTTGGATGATATTATGCACTGTGGATGATGATATCTTCAAACTCTTTGCAATTTTTCTCAGAGAAACTCCTTTCTGATATTGCTCCACTATTTTTCACCGCAGCATTGGGGGAATTGGTGATCCTCTGCCCATCTTGACTTCTGAGAGACACTGCCACTCTGAGAGGCTCTTTTTATACCCAATCATGTTGCCAATTGACCTAATAAGTTGCAAATTGGTCCTCCAGCTGTTCCTTATATGTACATTTAACTTTTCCGGCCTCTTATTGCTACCTGTCCCAACTTTTTTGGAATGTGTAGCTCTCATGAAATCCAAAATGAGCCAATATTTGGCATTACATTTCAAAATGTCTCACTTTCAACATTTGATATGTTATCTATATTCTATTGTGAATAAAATATAAGTTTATGAGATTTGTAAATTATTGCATTCCTTTTTTATTCACAATTTGTACAGTGTCCCAACCTTTTTGGAATCGGGTTTGTAGTTCTAAAAATCTTTCTAAATATAAAAGAATAGCAGAGTCCACACCACAACTATAACGATAGTGGCACAGAGAAACTATAACTTTGGAATCACAATTTTTTTCCAGCTGATGAACAATAGCCATATAGAATCCATCCTGCTTTAAAGAGATCAAGTATTTACTTCGCTGGTGTGGATGCTAATACAGTTATCATTCTTGGTGTGAACGGGCCATAAAAGGTCACCCAAAAATGAAAATTCTGTCATTAATTACTCACCCTCATGTCGTTCCAAACCCGTTAGACCTTCGTTCATCTTCGGAACACAAATTAAGATATTTTTGATGAAATCCGTGAGCTTTCTGGCTTCCGATAGACTGCAACGTTATTACCACTTTCATAATAACTTTAACATAATAACTTTATTCAACAATTTCTTCTCTTCCATGTCAGTCTCCTATGCTGTTGACGTAGTAAAAACAGTCCAGAACTTCCGTTCAGAACGCTGGCTCATTATTGGCCCTGCTCCTGGGGACCGACTGTCCTGCAGAGTTTATGCTACCTTCACATGCTCTCGGAATTATAGTAAATACAAGTTTCTTAGGTAAAAATTGTACATGAACACCCTCCCGTTTCAAAACTTGAATGCAATGAGCTCGTAATCACGACTTTAGAAGTGGGAATTATCAAATTTCCGATTGCACGTGAAGGCAGCATTAGCTCCAACCCTAATCAAACACACCTGAACCAGCTAATCATAATACTGTATGCTTTGCTTCAAAATCACAGGCAGTTGTGCTGAAGTAGGTTGAAAATAAACTTTGCAAGACAGTGACGGTGCATATGAATTTGCATACTATCTGAGTAGGTGCTACATGTGAATTTACTGTTTAAATGTTAAAAAACATACTTGCCAGTCTTTTGGCCTACTGTTTTTTGCATACTATATAGTAGAGAAGTATTAGATTTCGGGTTCAGCGTGGGCCTCCAGGAGCAGGGTTGAAGACCTCTGTGCTAATGTTTTTATAACATTATTAAAGACAAGATAACAAATGTTCTATTAACATCAACTTTCCCAGAATGTTAGCCAAAGTTCTGAGACTGTTCCCTTGTTCCCAGTGCCATTTGGTGTGCCATTGGTGTTGTTTTAGTACTTTCAGTACTTTAGTATCCTTGCCAGAAACAAAATAACAAAATAAAATGCCCCTTGGAGCCATTGCAAGAATTTATACAAAGTTAATCAAATTAGTCCATCAATACTTTGGTACATGGTGGTATGATATGACCAGTAAAGCACATTTGATAAACGTATATTAAAACATTAATTAACATTTTTTTTATTTATTTTTTTTTATTATAAAACATTTTTTTACAGGTACAACAGATTGGACTATCTGTATCTCAATGCTGGAATCATGCCTAATCCCAGGGTAGATCTCAAAGCCTTTTATAAAGGCCTGTTTTCTAGGTAAAGTATTTTTCATACACTACAGTTCAAACATTTGGGCATAGTAAGATTTTTTTAAAGAAATAAATAATTTTATTCAGCAAGGATGCATTAAATTGATCAAAAGACATAATAAAGATTTTATAATGTTACTATTTCAAATAAATGCTGTTCTTTTGAACATTCTATACATCATAGAAAATCCTTTAAAAAAATATATCACGGTTTTCCACAAAAATAATAAGCAGCACAACTGCTTTTAACATTGATGATGACAATGCAAATTTCTTTTATGCATGTAATTCTAGATTTAAAAAAAAAAATTCTTATAATGTAATCAGCCAGTGATTCAGTATTATACACTTTAAAACATTGATAGTTGCATATTAGTACTGTATTGTATTCTACTTTTAAAGTTATACTGCAGGTTATAGTATATACTGATGTTGTATACAGTTTGCTGTTTTATAATAGTATATTATGTTGACTATAGTAGAAGTCTTTAATTATAATTTATTTTATCTACCCATCAGAAATGTGGTTCACATGTTTGCCACGGCGGAGGGTATTCTGACCCAGGAAGATAAGGTCACACCCATTGGTTTGCAGGAGGTGTTTGCCACTAATCTTTTTGGTCATTTCCTTCTGGTAAGTTGATGGATAAGAACTACAGAGTGTGGTAGAACAGTATTTCTATCTTTTCCGTGCAACACTATCAAAAAAATCATCTGCCTCAAAAAGATCACCCAGAAAAATATTTCATCCACGGATGCCACAGTATTCATTTCACTCTTGTCAACAACCTGTTCCCTGGCAGCTGCCTGATCAATAATTCATCCAAACGTCTCTACTGCTGAGACTACTTTTTTTTTAGTCCTAAAATTGCAGCCCTGTGCTTCCTTGTGAAGTGATGCTGATGTTAATTGAAGAGCTCATTCATTTACTAAGGCATCTGGTCATCAGCGCTGGAATTCAAGGCAACAGCGTTAAGTCCCCATGCTTACAGTGGAGTTATTGTGGCTCAAGTGGCTCAGACATTAAAGTTGCAGTAGATATGACACTCCATGTCCTCGAAGGCTAGACAAGACATATCGATTTTCTGCTGGGACGGCACCGAGTGAGGGGGATCAAGTGAGGCTTGTTTTTCTAGTCAAGTTGCCCTCTGCTTCTCTCTCTCTCTCTCTCTCTCTCTCCCTCTCTCTCCCCCACACAAACACACACACTCAAATTCTTCTTTTTCATTATTTACTGTATACTAAATATTTTCCCTGTAACTTGCACTTTATCCAGTTCTGGTAAGAAAATGTAGATTTTCTGTATATTACAAGCAAAACTCACAATAGCACGTCATTGGAAAAATACAGAAAGCCCTAATTTTAAACAATAGTTACAGGAATTGTCTTATTATTTGGCTTTGGAAATACTCACATATATTGTTAAGGGAAAACCTGAAAAGTTTTTCAAAGTATGGAAACCTTTTATGGGATTTTTGAAGGAAACCGATCCTAATAGTCTCTTTTCTGTGTAACCTAGCTTAATATGCATTACGTGTTATAATATAAATGTAACATTGTTTTAAAAAAAAAAGTTAAATTCTTTTTTTTTTTTTTTTTTTTTTTTTTTTTTTTTTTTGTGGTANTTTTTTTTTTTTTTTTTTGTCTTCTTTTTTTTGTTTCTGGTGGTAATGTTTAGAGAAAGATCAAAAGATAAAGATTAAAAAAATACATATAAACAAAAAAAACTAAAATATACATACAAAAGTTTGGGTCTAAGATTTTTAAAATACTTTTATTCAGCAAATTCATCAAAAGTGACAGTAAATTTATAATGTTTGAAAAGATTTCTATTTCAAATAAATGCTGATCTATTGTACAAAAAATGGATCACAGACTAGTTTCCACAAAAAAAATATTAAGCAGCAACTGTTTTCAACATTGATAATAATGAGAAATGTTTCTTGAGCAGCAAATCAGCATATTAGAAAGATTGTCATTCTAAGTAGTTTGTCAACTCAGAAATAAATTTTTTTAGAAAACGGTTTTTAAATTGTAATAATATTTCACAATATTACTGTTTTACTGTATTTTTTTATCAAATAAAAGCATTGGTGAGCATAGAAGACTTATTTCAAAAACATTAAAAAATATTACCAACACCTAATGTTTTAACATAAATGTTTCTTTTTATATTTTCATTTATAATTTTTATTTATTTATTTATAACCAGTTTCATTTGTCAGCCATTTTGTTCTCAGGGTGTTGTTCCTCACTGTGTTGTTTAAGGCAAAGTGTGGTGCTCTGTTTGTTTATTTGAGTGGCCTGACTTGTCAACGTTTGACTCACCTAATGGTGAGAGTTTGAGGCAGCATTACCAGTATGGCCATATAATGGAAGACCAAAACACTCAGTGTTTTTGTAATTTTGTTTAGTATGCAGAAATGTTGCAGAAATTAAGTAGTACATTCCCTGATCCAACTGTATTTTCTGCTCCTGTGACAGGTGAGGGAACTTGAGCCCTTATTGTGCCAGGCGGACCACAATTCTCTAGTGATCTGGACATCCTCCAGTAATGCCCAGCGAACGGCCTTTAGTCTAGATGACATTCAGCATCAGAAAGGCCATGAGCCCTACAGCTCCTCGAAATATGCATCTGATCTACTTAGCTTTGCTCTAAACCGCCGCTACAATAGCCGGGTAAGTTCCCATTTCCTTGCAGAACTTGATAGCCACACTTCAAAACTTCCAAACATTTGCATGATACGTTATATACAGTACTCATAATATACCATTATCATTTGTTATTATGTTATTTGTGAATTATTAATTAATACTCTTGATCTGTTCTCAGGGTTTGTACTCATCAGTGATCTGTCCTGGTCTGGTCATGACTAACCTCACCTATGGCATTCTACCATCATTCTTCTGGACCCTCATCATGCCAATAATGTGGCTTGTAGGTCCCCAATTTACTTTACTTCTTGTATATCAACACGATAATAGGAAAGTCACACACAAATTTAACACTGTAATAATTTCCTGTCCTGTCTCATCAGATAAGAATATTCACCAACACTTTTACCCTCTCACCTTACAATGGAGCAGAGGCTTTGGTATGTACTATCACCAACCCAAATGATTCAAGCATCAAGTTTAAACCTGAATAATTATTAAAATACACTCACTGGCCACTTTATTTGGTACACCTGTTCAACTGCTTGCTAATAGAAATATCTAATCAGCCAGTCACATAGCAGCAACTCAGTGCATTTAGGCATGTAGACAAGGTCAAGATAATATGGTGCAGTTCAAACTGAGCATCAGAATTGGGAAGAAAGGTGATTTAAATGACTTTAAACGTGGTATGGTTGTTGGTGCCAGATGGGCTGGTCTGAGTATTTCAGAATCTGCTGAACTACAAGGATTTTCACGCACAACCATCTCTAGGGTTTACAGAAAATATCCAGTGAGCGACAGTTCTGTGGGCGAAAATACCTTGTTGATACTGGTTCGAGCTGATAGAAAGGCAACAGTAACTCAAGTAACCACTCGTTACAAGCGAGGTTTGCAGAAGAACATCTCTGAACGCACAACAGGTCAAACCTTGAAGAAGATGGGCTACAGCAGCAGAAGACCACACCGGTGCCACTCCTGTCAGCTAAAAACAGGAAACTGAGGCTATTTCCAGCACCTTGTTGAATCTATGCCATGAAGAATTAAGGCAATTCTGAAGGCAAAAGGGGGTTGAACCCAGTACTAGCAAGGTGTACCTAATAAAGTGGCCGGTGAGTGTATATTGCATCCCTTTATAGAACTACTGAATTCTTTGAGTGGGAAACAAATGTTTTATTGCACATGGAATGGAAAAAAATAAGTGAAACCACTCTAAACATTCTAATAGTTTTTAAAGCTTAGTGTTGCAAGTCAGTTGGAGAAATGACTTCTCCTAGTCTCAGTTTTCATCTATTGTTTTTTATTACACAGTTTTGGCTGTTCATGCAGAAACCTGAGTCACTGGACCCGATGGCCAAATACCACAGTTTGACCTCTGGGCTTGGAAACAATTACACCCAGCCACGCAAGGTCAGACCTGACAATCGGGTTCCCTCACTCATCTATTTTTATGCCTGTTTTAGTCACAGAATTTTTAATTCTTTTAAAATGTAATTTTATATAGAAAATTATAGTCTATAGGGTTTATATTCTTTGTGATTTGGTTGGTTCTGCCAAGAAATGCTTGGACTTTTATGTATCTCAGCTGTTGCTCCTTTTCATATCATTCATTACTCAAAACATCCTACATAATTTGAATGTAATGTAAAATGTTTTTGTGTTTGTTTTTTAGATGGATATTGATGAAAATATTTCAGAGGCCCTCTATGTGAAGTTATTGGAACTTGAGGATACAGTGCGAAAGAAACTGAGAGACGAGGATGTAGATATCAAGGCAAAAATCTAAATGTATTATATGGAGACAAAACCCTCATGCATTCTATCCCCACAAAAAAACTTGTATTTTTAACTTGTATTTACAAACAGTTACTTACATTAAGGTATTTGGCAAATGCTTTTATCCAAAGTGAAGGTAAATGTTTTATCAGTTATTGCTTTCGCTAGGAATCGAACCCATTACCTTGGGGTTTCTAGCACCATGCTCTACTGTTTGAGCTACTTGTTATTAATTATGAATGACTAATTATTACTACTAATTATTGTGCTATTTACATTAGTTTTGTTGCAGTGTATTCCAAGGTGAATGGTTTTTACCATTGTAACCACTGTGAACAGTCTGACTCTTGAAATGGGACCACAAATCTGACTTTTTTTCTATTCCATTTTTATTTTGTCATTTTTAATTGTGTTTGTGTGTGGACCTATATTGTGTACATTTATTATGATTAATAATTTGCCCGGCAAAGTATTAACTGTTTAATGTGTCTTGAGATTTCAGTTCACCTTTACTTTGACAGACTTTTAGAGATCTGATCCTTTTTCTACACAAAAAAAAGGGTTCTTGCCATTAAGCCGATACACTGATGTGCAATACAACTTTTTTTTCTTTTCTTTTTTTTGGTGTTCACACTCAAATTACAAAGCAAATATGACAAGGTAATAGTTGATGTGCAGTTGTAACAATTTATTCAACTACACAGCATTAAATAAACATACATATCAGAAACTAATGATAGTAATTCTTCAGATGAGAGTTGGCAATGTGCAGGGGTTGCAGGTATTGATGGGTTGCCATGGTGACTAAGATCAGAGAAGCACTTCCCTGTGTTAATAAAAAAAAACGAACATGCTATAACCAACTTAACTTTCTGTGTTTCTAATAATTTTAAGATTAGAGATTTTTGATCACAAACAGTTAACTGGCTCGTCAATCTTACCTCTGTCTTGAAGAGTTCTCTGGTTTCAGTACGCGTGCATATGTTCCGGTAAATTACTATGATTAAAACTTAGGAGACTGGAGCAAATTTTGTGCTGTTTTCTTTAAACTTCAAAATATTAATCCACAATATAGCACGAAGCGATGTAACTCGAGTGATCCAGACATTCGGAGCTGGTCAAATGCCGCGTGTTGGATGAGTTGTTTCCACATCCTCAGGATCTGCAAATATTTGTTGCAGAGGGACTTGTGAAAAACTGCTCGTGTCGCACTCTGTTTCTTCAGCGAAGCCACTGAGTTTAGGGTTGCAGAATGCCCAGACCATGCCACAAAAGTACACAAAAAACGCTGACATCACCAAAAACATGAGCGCATAAGACTCAATAATCGCCTCCGTCACCACATTCGGCATCCTTGTTGTTCGCGAAAGAATGGTTTCTACAAATACATAAACAGTTATGCTAACAAACTTAGAGGTGATTGAGCTGAATGTCCACGAATCACAGTCGCCTTCAGCCCAGTGTACCTGCGCTCTTGGGCATCACAACCGCCTCTGCCTTAATATGACTGTTCTTCGCACTTTGCAATAAAGATTGCGTTGTCAATATTCTTTAAGAATTAAATATGTTTAATTGGGACCAGAAGAAAGTCATATTTCCATTTAACTCCTTAATTTAAACGGTATGATGTGGATTCGTTTGGTCCTGTAGAGAAAGGTGACCAGATTTCTAAAATGGAAACCGGGGTGGTCTTGGCACATCTGAAGGCACTCTTTCTCCTCTCATCTCCTTTTGTTGCCCTGCTGGCTTTTGATGAATACAACATCACACGTATGGTTGTTTTCACTCAAGAAGCTCACATAGTTACAAACAGATACCTTGAAATTTGTCTTCTATTATACCACTTGCTATACAAATACAAAGAGGTGTGGCATTAGAATGCACTATAGATCTATTTTCTGTGGAAGGTTTTTCTACGCATGTTCTACGTTAAAAGGTAACATTCAGCACACTTGTTGTAAATGTGACTGAGTTTTAAGTACTGTAAGCGTCAATAACAATTCAAATAAATGAGTGTTACATAGTACAACTGTTTTTCTGTCGGTGAGTGCTATGTGTATAGTTGTACACTTATTTTAAAAAGTGTGAAATAAAATCAAATAAAATATATCATATTATAAAATAAATAGCATGCATAATGGGATGCTGGCAAAGGGGCCCCCACACAATATCTTTGCGTAGGGCCCAACAATCGGTGCTACGCCCCTGATATTAATAGACTGTCTGCTTAATATCTGCTAACACTTTATTTTGATGCTCCGCCAACAGACATTCTACTGACTATACTGTATCTTTTCAAATTCTACTAACCCTAACAAGCAACCCAAACCTAACAGTCTACTACAGTCTACTAATACTCTAATGGGAATTAGTTGACATGTAGTTGCTTAATTGTCATGAAAATGATGTAACATGTAAAAATGCAATATGTAGACATATAACTTGATAAATATGACCTGGACATGTTCTTGACAGGATTTATGAGATTTGCCCGGATATGCATTTGAGTTTCTATGTTTTCCTACAAAATTATAAATATTCAAGGACTTCCTTTGAGAAAAAAATCCCGGACATTGTCATGATTAAGACTCGCTTGTTCTTAAACACCTCAGCAGGATATAAATCCACACTCCCCAAAGTGCTCATTTAAGAGCCCATAAATTTTTCATTTTCTCTGTCTAAACCGGTTACCACAGGATTCACGCTGTGTGAGGCAAAACACAAAGCAATATTATCATGTATTTTTACCCTCTAATTATTCTGCCTGTACCATGCTGGAGACGTTTCCTATTTGAGTGGTCAAAATACCGAAATCTCATTTGTTATCTATTAATTAAAAAACGGGGACAATACATGTTTGAATGTTTTTGTTTTTAATTTGTTGTGAGTTCCTTATAGCCTATTATACATTAATAATTATTATGATTTCATTTAATTATTAGGATTTTTGGTCTGGTTTTAATACAATTTAAAACTATTAATAGTAACCATTGTAAAAGCATTTCAAAACAATATAGCCTACCTATTATGTTATAGCAAAAGTATGACTTTACAAAACCCCATTACAAAAATAAAACAACAAATATAAGACGAGATAAATAAAACAGCATAAAACTAATATTTTTAACATATTGAATTTAATATTTTCATTTTCACACGATGTTAAAATTACTACTTTTTAACTATTATTTTGCATTGAACACAATTGGCTAGCGACTGCTCTAGAGCAGGGGTTCCCAAACACATTCCTGGAGCCTCAACACTGCATGTTTTCCATGTCTCCTTAATCAAGCACACCTGATTCAGATCATCAGCTCATTAGTCGAGACTCCAAGACAGGGGTGGGGAACCTTGATCCTGGAGGGCCATTGTCCAGCAGAGTTTAGCTCCAACCCTGAAAAAAACACTCACCTGCCTGTAACTTTAGTAATCCTGAAGACCTTGATTAGATTCAGGTGCGTTTAATTAGGGTTGGAGCTAAACCAGAGATTGTATATAATAGGGAGATAAGAGGGTCTGTATCTCTTACCATTGGAAAAAGCGTAACGGCTAACTTAATCACGTGCGGCATCTCTCAGCCTATCGTGTAATGGCAGTGACATCAGTCGCAGGATTCCCTAGTCTGCCTTCTCTTAAAAAAAAAACATTTTTATCAAGCTAAAATCTACATGGTTCCCAACAAAAGTATTGTTTAGTGTAAAACATGTTGAAGATTGGCAAACAGGCTGTTGATTGATTAAATGATTAGCTATTTCACCACAAAAGCTGTTTACCACCGGGGGCGGGGCGTTAGCATTAGCTGTTACGTTTTTTTGGCTAAACCTTGCTGGCTTGCCTTCCAGTCGCTTTGGCTAAACTCTGCAGGACAATGGCCCCCACGTTCCCCACCCCTGCCAAAGCCACTGGAAGGCAAGCCTGCAACTTTTAGCCAAAAAAGCATAGGACATAGCGTAAGCCTTTTGAACTGTGAGAGGCATTATACACTTACACACATCTTTGTAAGTTGAATACGGAAGGCGGTCTGGCGGAAGCTAGATATTTTACTTTATAACTTGTTAAATATGGATACTTTTTCTTACACAAACACATCGCTTCACTTTAGAAGGGCTTTTATTTAGTCATTTGAAAATAGTAAATAAATGATGAAAGCACAGAAGATATGACTTTCGTATAAACAAATATATCACTGACCTCTACATACTATCCTACTTTATTCAGCCATTATTCTAGATCTATAAATAAACTGGCAAGAGAATTCAAGCTTTCCAGATAACAATTAACTTGTGACATGACACATTTTTGTCACAAAGACTGCTGAATGGTTGCTTAGATGGGGTTACTCCAGTAGTCCAAAACTATTTTGAGCTGTTTAGAAGACTTGCTCTCCAGTCATGGGGTCATGACCTGCCTCAGTGTCCCTCAGGGTAATGCAAGGGGGTAGGGGGTCTGTGTAAAATTGAATAACGGTGTACAAATGTTTTCCTATAATATTTTGAGTTATTTTATTGACATAGTTTTGACTAAGGAATAAAACCAAAAACAAATGTAGTTTTGTAATATAGATGTAAGAATGTTTTGCTGTTTTGGAACAACATTTATTGTGTAAAATGTATTTGTGAAATATATTTTCATGGAATTGGAAAATGTTTCTCTTTAGGTTTATACACTTAAGCCTGATTGAGGGTTTAGATTAAGTCAGGATTAGGCCTCAGTTCAATACATGTCCCATACTGCTGTGCGGTCAGAGTCCCGGATGTCTTTCACACCGGAAGAGAAGCGTGAGTCTTTTCTAGCCATCTTGTGGCATCTAGCAGCGAAGCGCTCGCACAAGCCCCGTAGAATCGGAGGAGAATCCAGCTGAAAGGGGGCCATCATGCCCGGACATCTGCAAGAAGGTTTCGGCTGTGTCGTAACCAATCGGTTCGACCAGCTATTTGATGATGAAGAGGATCCGTTTGAGGTGTTAAAGCTGGCAGAAAAGAAGAAGGACGCGCCTGCTCCTGGTGCCGCCAAGACCGCCGCGCAGGCTGCAAAGCAGCTCAAAAAGGAGACACAGAAAGACAGGAAAGTCCCAGTTCTCGATAAGAAGGAAGAGACACAAGCTCCAGTTCCTCTCAAGAAAGATGGTAAATATCGCTTGTATTAAAAGTCGTTATTTGGTCACACTTTTCAAAAAGTAAGCAGCCTGCAAAAGGCTAAGCCCATGAGGTCGCGCACAACTCTTTTGTTTATGAGCAGCCCGACACCTCAAACTCCCAGCTCTTTCAGCTAAATGTTTCTTCGCTCCATGTATTGTTTCTAGGTGACGCACGTTGTAGAACCTGTTGCTACTAAAGTATTTTCTAGATCCTTCATGAAGTGCAGGCCTAATGATAACCATCAGTCTGTTTGTTTAATGACGGCTATATTTGTGCATTTAACTCCGACTAGTAAAACTCGCCCATTCATTACTAAAAAGAATCGTGTATTGACAGTCTCCGAATGGACAGTCCGTTATCACATTGCTTTTTATCAGCGCACGAGCGTTGCAGCTCCAACCTCGTGTTTGAGGCAACATAGTCCGTCCTCTCAGACATGACACTCCCATTGAAAACCCTCCTATTGTTATTTGCCTAAATCGGTTTTTACCTTCATTACGTGCTTTAAACCCGCGTCAGACTGACCAGTTTTAAAGGTAGGGTTGTCAAAGTTTTTTTTTTTTTCGGATGTCAGTGGCCTTGTTTGATCTGGATGAGAGGAGGCAGCGGGCTCGCGAACAGGTGCGCGCGCAGGCGGCACGGCGGGCGCGTGATCAGCTGTTGGGCTGAGCTAGAGCGTCTATTTCGGTAGGTGGAGGGAGGGATCAGTCAATCACAAGAGGCGCAAAACTTTATTTTGGAAACCAACAACACAGACTTCCCCTATGCAAGTAAATAAGAAATATTTTAACAAGTTAATGAAAAAACATAATGATGTGTATTTACAATGTTTCAGGGTATTTTGGTATTGGCCACCATTAAAGTTGCAGAGAGCGCAGCCAAAAATGTATCATTTACTCATCCCTCACGTTGTTTTAAACCCTTTTTCCCCTGAAATACAAAATGTTTTTCTGCTTTTTGAGTTACTCTAAAGAAGAGCAACACAGGTTTGAAACAACTTGAGGGTAAGTGAATGACAGATATTAAACTTTTAAGGAACTTTTTTTTTGTTTTTTTTACCTGTACACATTAAAGTGCATTTAAAATGATTCACATTAAGGGAACACCTTTTTGTCTAAATGTTGTTTTTGTTTTGTTTTTATTCCAGCATGAGACCATCTCATTCACAATTGTTTTCTATGATAGTTGTGGGTAGTAGTGGTGGTGTTTAGTTAAATTTGTTTCTATTTGGAAGGCATGAGGAAAGTGGGCCGCCGACCGGAGCAGCCGGCTCAGCCAGCTCAGTCAGGATCCCAGCACCAGGGAGGTCAGGGGGAGGGTCGTCCACCAGCTGACAGGCGGCCTGACAGGAGACCACCACGTGAACGACGCTTTGACAAACCTGCTGATGAAAAACCTGCTGAGGGTGGAGAATTCTCGGTGGAGAAGTGAGTCAATTTGACCCTTTTTGTGTGGTAATACTTTGTGTGGCTTTCCTGTAGCTCAGTGGTTAGAGCGTGGCACTAGCAATGCCAAGGTCATGGGTTCGATCCCAGGGATTGCACATACTCAGATACAAATGTATAGTATAATGCAATGTAAGTCGCTTTGGATAAAAGCGTCTGCCAAATGCATAAATGTAAGTGTAAATGTAATACATAGTTGATCCTTAACGAAGTTTTGTGCTGAAACATTTAATTAGCCAGCAGAAGTATACTTTGGTTTTTAATGTCTGTTTTCATATTTTTTGATCTCTGATAAAGTCGGCATGACTTTTTAAAATGCATGTTATAGATTTTATTGTAAACAATCCAATTTTAAAGAATTTTTGACCTGTGATCTTTAAACAAAATGTCAGTCTTTTGGTGAACACAACAGACTCTTATGACGTACTCAGGACTTCTCCAATCATTTAGTCTGTTTAAACTCGCCTTCATCTGCCTCCACTTTTATGTGCAATGCCCACATCTCAACATCTAATCAACAACCAATGCATGGAACAAAGTCCTTGACCTAATTGTTTTTAAATCCGTTACATTTGGATGTCCGCCACAATATGGAAGGAAAGCTTTGTCACTACTTCTGTTTCATCACGACTTCAATAGAACTTGATAGGGATTTTGTATTACATTGTTTTCCCTGCATAAAGATTCATTAATCGAGTAACAAAATCCAAATAATGGAATATTTTAGCAGGTAAGACTGACATCTAACAGCTACATTATCTCTCAGGTCTGTCAGTGACAGGCCGTTCCGGGGTCGTGGAGGTGCCAGAGGAGGGCGTGGAGGCCGGGGGAGAGGTGTTGGCAGGACTGACGGCTTTGACTCACGCGGCAAACGCGAATTTGACAGACACAGCGGCAGCGACCGATCGTAAGTCATTTGCATCCACATATTGGCTCCAATGATAATGCCGCCCCTGTGTGACATATCAAAGCTAAGTGTTAATTTTTGTTTCAGCAGCCTGAAAGCAGAGGAAAAACGTGGAGGGAGTGGATCTCATAACTGGGGCACTGTTAAGGATGAGTTGAGGTCAGTGGAGCAACAGACGCTTTATCTGCCAAGATCTTGAAAACGCAGATGAATTTGATTCACAGACTGGTCAGTGAGGGTGTTTTGGTTCATTATATTAGATTTGTGAAATTGGATACATTTCTGTTCTCTTTACAGTGAGCTTGACCAATCAAATGTCACAGAGGACACCCCTGAAGGAGAGGAGCATCCACCTGCTGACTCGGAGAACAAGTGTGTAGAACACACTCAGAAAACACTTCAGCTCTGAATTAGCATGGCATTGCTGAGTCACTGATTTCTATTTGCTGCCAGCACTATTAGCATATGTTGCCACCTATAATTAAAAAAATGTGGTATGCAGCATTAGGATTGATTTAGGAACAATGGCTCTTTTAAAAGTATAACATATGTTTACAGTCTTCAACAGTTACTAAAGGGACAAAGTACTTATTGGTTTAATCTATGCAAGGAGTAATTGGATGCAGAATTTTTAGTTAAATCTTGATGTGATGTTTTCACAGGGAGAATGAGGCTGAGGAGGTTAAAGAAGAAGGCCCTAAGGAGATGACTCTGGATGAATGGAAAGCCCAACAGGATAAAGATAGAGCCAAAGTGGAATTCAACATTCGTAAAGCCAATGAGGGAACTGATTGGAAGAAAGGATACGTACTGCACAAGTCCAAGGCTGAGGATGTAAGTAAAAGGACAATGTTTGAACTTTTTGTGTTCCATTGAATTATATTTTTTTATATATTAAGTAGTGTCTGTTTCATGCTTAATTGAAGCTTTTGCTGCATACTAACCATTCTCCAACATTTTTAAATGTGCTTTTAAGTAGCCTGGAAGTGTAGTTGAAAAACCTGATAGTTTTCTTTTCAGTACAATGTAGTGTTGTCACGATACTGGAATTTCTCAATTCGATACCATTTTTGATACCACGGGAAAACTGCTATACAAGTAAAAAGTCAGTAATAAAATAACATAAACAAATAGCAAATGATAGCACAAATAAATACAATAAAATAAAGAGACAAATGAAATAAACATGACTAAGTTTTTCAGGTGCATCAAACGGTAGTATTCAGGTAGGAAATACAGAAATTAAATGAGATAAAATGTAAAATAACACTGGATAAGTCTTCATTTTAAAAATGAAATACAGATTAATGCTTACAATTAAAGGTACAAAAGTTATTCAGTCAAGAGCAGTGATTTTTCTGTTATTTGTTCTTTGATTAATATGACAGACAGCAGCAGGTATATTAGGCTGCTGTTACTTTAAGAGCTTATGCACATACCCAATTTACTGTTTTCTTTCTCAACTATTTACATTCAAAAACTGACTGTTTACCTGAATACTCACCAAGACAGGCATTTCGACAACTTTGTGTATTTGACGTTTAAGGGCAATAAACCATAAAAAATAACTCTTTGGTACTTGCGAGCTGTTTGAGAAGCAGCTTTGTGTGCGTGCCACACAAAATAAATCCGTCGTGTGACCGCGAAACCTGCGGGAAAGAGTAAAATTATGCGCAATACCTGCAACACCGCACCGAAATTCAGGTCCTGTAACAACACTATTCAACCGGACTGAGCGAGTGAGAGAGGAAGCGGGTGTGTGTCAGCGCAGCTGGTATCGGTGTGTCGATACTGTAAAAAATGAGGATTGGAATCGTTATGTATTGAAATATCAATATTTTTGGCAACACTAGTATGGTGTCACTTCTCTAAAAGCACACAGAAACCTTCAGACTGTATTGAGAAGCCATTTGATTTGATCACATTCATTGTCTTTGTTTGTTGCTTTAGTCCTTTTTATCACAATTGAGAAACTAATACTAATAATTTGTCAGGCTATAATCTGTTTCGTCTGCTTCAGTTTTATTTAGTGTACATGTTGACTTCTTTCCTGCAGGCCTCTGCTGATGATGCTGCTGGGGATCACCACTTCCGCAGGCCAGCTAATGACATTACGTCCCAGCTGGAGATTAACTTTGGGGACCTGGGCCGCCCAGGGCGTGGTCGTGGGGGACCACGAGGTGGCAGAGGAGGCCGTGGGGCCACTGCTACCAGACCACCTCGTGAACGCAGGCCAGACAAGGTATGGTGTCTTTGTGCATTTGAGCATCTGCAGGTACATGTTTAATTTTGTACCACTGTGGAAGAGTTCAAACATCTATCCAGAGATAAATGTTGAAATCACAACCTTATTTATAATGTATAATGAGCAGATTGATCATTATCATATTGGTCTTAATTTTATATATATATATATATATGAGACAGTCATTCAAGTCATATGTGGG
>RJVU01046050.1:860576-912251 GCA_003731715.1 Anabarilius grahami | reverse complement strand
GGTTTTAAGAGAGGATGCATTAAATTGATCAAAAGTGACAGGAAAGACATTTACATTGTTAAAAAGAATTGTATTTCAAGTAAATGTTCATTCATTTATTTTCAAAAATGTTTTACAGACATTCAGCACAAATTTTGTCTATTTTTAATAATAAAGGTTTCTAGAGTACTAAATCAGCAAATTACAATGTTTTCTGAAGGATCATGTGAAATCTCCGTACATCGACTTAATTTAAAAGACCAATCAGAACATCGATGTTCATAATGGGTGCAAAACATTAAAGTGTACATAACACATCCAGTTTCTGCCAATCTCATGTTACTCTTGAGTACCTATAGAGTAGTATTGCATCCTTCATATCTCTGAAGATTCTTTAGTTTTATCAGATTTATAAAAGACAGATAGCATACTGATTCTTTCTAAAACAGGCGTGCCGTGGTTGGCGCTAAAGAGTCACGACACACAAAGCACATCATCGAATTATCCCCGGATAACTTTAAATTCACTATACGTTCCTGTTGTTTACATTATATGCACTTTTGAGCCAATTGCCAACATTACACAGACATTTGATGCAGTTTTACTTGCCGCCTGTGCCTCAGACTCATGACCAGGATCTTTGATCACTGGGACCACTCCATCTTTTGTTTTCAAACAATCTGCAAATCCAGCATCGAACTGGGCCTTATTTATAAAACAGTCGCCCCAGGAAAAACAAACTGCATCCACTGTTCCCTTAACACTGTGCAGCACTGCCGAGTCGTGCCGACGACTTTTGTAACCCGAACGAAGCACATCGATGGGCATCAGAATGCATGAAATGGTATTAGACATGCCCTTTTAAGAAGCTGACCTGATTGAAATCAAATGACTGAATGTAACATCTATTGCTGGTAGGGCTGCACGATAATGGTTAAACTGATAATCACGATTATTTTTGCTCATAATTATTATCACGAGCGCTTTGTAATCTGTATTTACATTAGTGTTTTAAAGCAACATTTGCAAATTAGACAAAACAGATTCAGATTGCCCTGCAAATTCGTAAAGCAAAGAACAATGCTCTTTGNTATATATATAAATGTATATATATTATTATTATTATTATTATTTATTTTATATATATATATATCTATATCTCTCCCTGGCTATATATCATTTTCAACTGATTAACATTATGAAAACTGGTAACCTTTTGGAACTTCAAAAGATAAAACATCGAAACTCCTAATATTATTTCCAATAATTCCAAATTATGTTCATTTTCCTGATTGAATTGTCACATAGGTTGCAAAAGTGCATTCTGCAAACAAGTAAGGTGGTGATCAGTGTTGCATTTGTTGAAATTCATCACTGAAGGTTTGATCATGGCAGATTTAGTCACACAAATGGTACAAGCGGCTTGTGAAGAAACAAAGACTGGCTGTATGACACTTTTTCTTTGAAGCAGAATTTCGCTGTGGAGATCGCTAAACTCAGGCGCACATTGGTTTTCAGATCATCAGCACTGCTTCCGCATTTAGAGGGAGTGCGTGCACAGAGTTGCCAGATTGCACAGATTAAGTAAAACACCGGGAAGAAAGTATATCCTTTTAAGGGAAAAGCTCTATTCGTGGGATTTAAGCTCTTTGCACCTGGCAACCACAAGCATAAAATACGATTAATAGTGCAGCCCTAATGGCTGGTATTGCTAGATTACAATAACCTGAATTTGGACTCATATGGCCTGTTTTTCCTGTATCTGCTTATTTTAGGCTGGTGGAGTGTCTGTCCCTAACGTGGACGACCCAGAGGCTTTCCCAGCCCTGGCTTAAGCTGCCCAGATGCCGCTCGGCTTGCCCCGGAGGAACACTCCTCAACGGGTCCTTGTCTACGAGGCTTGCATGCTAATGGATCCTTCAGCAGATGAAATGATGGAAGACTGTCATCCATGCCATTCACCCCTGAGGACTGAATTTTACCTGTTTTAGAAAAAAAAGATGGAAAAATAAAAAAAACAAAAAAAAAACAAAGGACGGACTTCTTGCTATTCTGAAGCAAATTATTGGTTGAGGTTTTGTATTTAGAAATAAGGTAGCAGGGATGTTTTCATACAGTGTTTCTTTTGTTTTTTTGTTTTTGTTTTTCTCAGCAATTATGCGTTGTTCATGGATACTTTTTGTACTGCTGCTTGAAAATATGCATTTCCAAAAATAGGTGTGAAGAGCACACCAGTTTATCTTAAGGTGTCCCGTAGCTTGCTTGCTTTTTACACACAGAATGCCTCGAAACGGCTGCCCTTTTCAGAAACAAGATCTACCAGTTAGTCTTAATTTTTAAAGGTTTCTGTATTTCTGTGGGAAATTACAAAGCATTTTGGTTCTGGTCATTGTTATAACACACCTCAAATGCCTGAAAGAAGGCCTTAAAACAGAATCTGCAATCATTGCGATTAAATGTACAATTTATGATTTATAACTTAATGCCAAGATGTAATTCAGATGATTCAGTTGCACTCGCCACAAAAAGTGTCTTTTATCGAATGACCACTGTAAAGTTCAAAATGGTATCTTTTGATATCATTGACTCTGGTAACTCAGGATAGTATCATACTCGTTACGCAAAGTTCTAGTGTAAATACAAGCAAGTTTACACACCGCACTCTTGTTTACTGTAAAATGTGAGCCAGGTTATGGATAAATCCTTTTAGAAATTACATTTTCTTTCTGCCCCATTGCTTTTACAACAGCTCTATTGCATAATTGATCTGAAAGAAACACAATCCTGTTCAGTGTGGAAAAGCTGAGTGCTATGATGATGTGTGAATTCCTACCCTGCTATTAGACCTCTGTCAATAATTAAAAGATGGTCGATTCATACAGTGTTGTTGTGTGACCTTTAACTTCAAAGATGAAATCAATTCTGATTTGTTCTTGTCTGATATCTTTGTCCTCATGCAGAATGGTCTTACATTGATGGGCTTGTATTTGAGTTTACAAATGTACTTCTGGAAAAAATACTGGTCCTGGTATTAGCTGCATAGGGTCTCTAATGCTATAATGTAGTGTTTGTTAAAGGGTTAGTTCACCCAAAAATGATATTTCTGTCATTAATTACTCACCCTCATAACGTTCCACACCCGTAAGACCTTTGTTCATCTTCGCAACACAAATTAAAGGGTTGGTTCACCTAAAAATAAAAATTCTGTCATTACTCACCCTCATGTCTTTCCAAACCTGTAAGATCTTTGTTCATCTTCAGAACGCAAATTAAGATATTTTTGATGAAATACGTGAGCTTTCTGGTCTGTGATAGACTAAAACATTATTACCACTTTAAAGGCCCAGAAAGGTAGTAAAAACATCATTAAAATAGTCCACGTGACTACAGTGGTTTAACCTTAATGTTATGAAGTGACGAGAATACTTTTTGTGCGCAAAAAACACAAAAATAATGACTTCATTCAACAATTTCTTCTCTTTCCTTTCTGTCTCCTAAAGTCATTATTTTTGTTTTGTTTTTGCATACAAAAAGTATTCTCGCCGCTTCCTAACATTAAGGTTGAACCACTGTAGTCACATGGACTATTTTAATTATATCTTTGCTAGCTTTCAGGATCTTGAAAGGTGCAATGACATTGCTGCCTCTGTGTGGTTCAGAAATCCTCAGATTTCATCAAAAATATCTTAATTTGTGTTCCGAAGATGAACAAAGGTCTTAAGGGTTTGGAACAACATGAGAGTGAGTAATTAATGACATAAATTTCATTTTTGGGTAAACTAACTCTTTAAAGTGGTTTAACAGTGAGCAATTTCTTTTTTTACAACATTATTTTGTTTTTTGAGGAGGGGGGGTGACAGAGTGCATAGGGCCCTGGCGTGTGAGGGGCCCTCGACGATCCTGAAATTATTATTTTACAATTGTGCACATACACTGAGTTTTATTTACAAAATAAAACAATTTCAAAAGCAGTCAAATAAAATAATTCTGACAATATAATTTATTTCTGAGGTAATACAGCACAAATGCACAGAACAAATAGACAGCTACTTTACAAGATGACGTTATAGCCTACTTGTTATTATCACCAATGTCATAATATGGTTTGGTTTTGCTTTTGTGATTTTTCACATTATACTCATCATCTTGTAAAGTCACTGTCCGTTTCAGACTGGATGTGAGAGCTGAAGTCTTGGATAGCTCTGGCAGTGTGTGATCTGGACATACATGAGGGCTGTTCCCGAGTGCCAAGGCCCTGTTTTAATATTTACCTCAGAACCTCACATTTAATATTTCTTCTTTTCACACATTGTTTTGAATTTTTAAGTGTCTTTTCAATTTGAGTTACATTCATAGAGTAATTACTTCTGTACTTGTTATAACGTTTATTGTAATTGTGACGAGCAGGGCGGGCGAGAGAGCCGTGAGGGAACGGCGCGAGGCCGGTGACGCGAGTGTTAATGATCGTCACCTGTGAGGCGCACCGGCCTTGAGTCCCTCACGGAGGAGCTCCGGGAGCATAAAAGGAGGAGCGACGACAGTGAAGGACGAGAGAGGACCAGGCCTGGATTTTATTTTATGTTGTATTATGTTTGTGTGGCCGGCAGATGTCCGCGAGGGTCTGCCGGCATTACTTTCGTTTTGTTCTTTGTTTATTTGATATTAAAGTTTTGTTCAACGTTCGCCGGTTCCCGCCTCCTTCTTCCCATACTTACGAACTGCATTACAGTAATTAATATTTATATAGGCTACAAGTGGATTTGTTGTTTTCAAAAATTAAAACAAAACTAAGAAAAGATGAGAAAATCTGCAAAAAAAGTCAATTTTCAGGATAATTAAATTTATAATAACATTTTGTACAATCCAAATAAGCTTTACAGATCTTTAGAAAGGGTTTTTACAATGTTTGTCATGTTTTTCAATTATTGCACATGCACCGATAGGTCAATCAAGGTCAGTTACAATAACTTAGGACACTAAAGAGACCTACTGACTCTGAAAAATACCAGAATAAAGATGCCCAGGGTCTCTGATCACCTGTGTGAACGTGCCTTAGTCCTGCTGCAGGAGACAAGAGGACTGCAGATGAGAACAGAGGAATAAACTGCAATGTCCGTAATGTAAAATGCCTGAGACAGTGATACAGGGAGACAGAAAGACAGCTGATTGTCCTTCCAGTGCCAAACCACATGTAACCCTAAGTCCCACCAGACATGTTTGAAAACATGAATTGCCTTGATGGAAGATTGGAGTAACATCTCACAGTAAGAGCTGCAAATCTGGTGCTGAGGATGAGATGCTCTGTAAAGCAGCTGGTGCCACATCAGACTTTCAGATACTCTGTTGATCAAACGCCTGTGAAATTTGTTCAGTTTATGTCTCAGTTGTTGAATCTTTTTGTTTGTACAAATATTTACATGTTAAAAAATTTGCTGGAAAAAGTTGAAAGAGAAATACTCAGTGTGCACCAATATTGATTGAATAATAATCAAGAAATGAAGGTTGACATCGAATATTCACACCAGTCTATAGCTTATTTTTATTAGGACACAGATACATTTCGTTAGCCTCATAGCATAATTGCCCAAGTAATTTTTTGGCCAAATTGTGATATCTGCCTTTGAAATATGATCTGGGCAATTATGCTATGAGGCTAACGATTTGTAGTAGGGGTGCAACGATTCAAATTGCTCACGGTTCGGTTCGGTTCGTATCACGGTTTTAGGGTCACGGTTTCGGTACGGTTCGGTATGTGCTATGTTTAGGAAAAATAGGACTACTGTCAAATAAAAATAAAGAAAATAAGAACAAACAATCAAACTACAAGCAAAATCACAAATAAGTACAATAAAGCAAATATTCAAATAAAATAAACAGTGCTTTTCAGGTGTTTCAGGTATCTAACTAGACTGGGTAAACCCAGCCTGATCTGCCGGCGATTTGATTTCGCCCGGCAACTCAGTCTGGAAACCCGTACATTCATTTCTACTGCTTATGTTACACTTTTGCGGGAACCAATCACAGACTGGCTTATCCACCTTGCTCACTATCGGTGGGTATAACACGATGACGATAGAGAAGCGACGGCAAGCACTACCGTCAATACAATTCCTTTTAACCTCTCGACGATGCTGAATGACTTCTTAAGTTTAGCAAACAAATCGCTCGAGTGGGTGTAAATACCACTCACTTTCATGTTTTTTTTGCACAACCTGCAAATACAAACACCTGTCTGGAGTTTTCACGGGGCAGTCGTGGCCTAATGGATAGAGAGTCGGACTTGTAACCCAAAGGTCATGGGTTCGAGTCTCAGGTCCGGCAGGGATTGTTGGTGAGGGGAGTGAATGTCCAGCGCTCTCTCCACCCTCAATACCACGACTGAGGTGAGACCCTTGAGCAAGGCACCGTACCCCCAACTGCTCCCCGGGCGCCGCAGCAATGGCTGCCCACTGCTCCGGGTGTGTGTTCACGGTGTGTGTGTTCACTGCTGTGTGTGTGCACTTGGATGGGTTAAATGCAGAGCACAAATTCCGAGTATGGGTCACCATACTTGGCCACATGTCACTTCACACTTTTTCACTCTGCAAAGTACGTCACCCGGGTCGTTGATCTGATTGGTTGAAGGACTATCCAATTGCGTGAATAATACTCGTTGATCATGCCTCTTGTGCAGTAGAAAATACATAGCAGACTCCCCAGACCAATGTTCAATTTTAAATTGAGCTTGGTCTGGTGATAGCCAGAAAAGTATCTAACAGTAGTTTTCAGGTACAGAAAATGGATAAAGTTATCAAATATAAAATAACACTGCATATTATCTTTACTGTATAAAATAAATAAAGATTAATCATTATTGAAGTTACAAAAACTATTCAGTCAAGAGCAGTGAGTGATTTCTTTGTTATTTGTTGTTTGATTCAACATTAAAAACAGGCAGCAGGAATTGTTTTTTTTTCCCTTTAAGACATGCACGATCCAGTACATACAGTGGGTACGGAAAGTATTCAGACCCCCGTAAATTTTTCACTCTTTGTTATATTGCAGCCATTTGCTAAAATCCTTTAAGTTCATTTTTTTTCCTCATTAATGTACACACAGCACCCCATATTGACAGAAAAACACAGAATTGTTGACATTTTTGCAGATTTATTAAAAAAGAAAAACTGAAATATCACATGGTCCTAAGTATTCAGACCCTTTGCTGTGACACTCATATATTTAACTCAGGTGCTGTCCATTTCTTCTGATCATCCTTGAGATGGTTCTACACCTTCATTTGAGTCCAGCTGTGTTTGATTATACTGATTGGACTTGATTAGGAAAGCCACACACCTGTCTATATAAGACCTTACAGCTCACAGTGCATGTCAGAGCAAATGAGAATCATGAGGTCAAAGGAACTGCCTGAAGAGCTCAGAGACAGAATTGTGGCAAGGCACAGATCTGGCCAAGGTTACAAAAAAATTTCTGCTGCACTTAAGGTTCCTAAGAGCACAGTGGCCTCCATAATCCTTAAATGGAAGACGTTTGGGACGACCAGAACCCTTCCTAGAGCTGGCCGTCCGGCCAAACTGAGCTATCGGGGGAGAAGAGCCTTGGTGAGAGAGGTAAAGAAGAACCCAAAGATCACTGTGGCTGAGCTCCAGAGATGCAGTCGGGAGATGGGAGAAAGTTGTAGAAAGTCAACCATCACTGCAGCCCTCCACCAGTCGGGGCTTTATGGCAGAGTGGCCCGACGGAAGCCTCTCCTCAGTGCAAGACACATGAAAGCCCGCATGGAGTTTGCTAAAAAACACCTGAAGGACTCCAAGATGGTGAGAAATAAGATTCTCTGGTCTGATGAGACCAAGATAGAACTTTTTGGCCTTAATTCTAAGCGGTATGTGTGGAGAAAACCAGGCACTGCTCATCACCTGTCCAATACAGTCCCAACAGTGAAGCATGGTGGTGGCAGCATCATGCTGTGGGGGTGTTTTTCAGCTGCAGGGACAGGACGACTGGTTGCAATCGAGGGAAAGATGAATGCGGCCAAGTACAGGGATATCCTGGACGAAAACCTTCTCCAGAGTGCTCAGGACCTCAGACTGGGCCGAAGGTTTACCTTCCAACAAGACAATGACCCTAAGCACACAGCTAAAATAACGAAGGAGTGGCTTCACAACAACTCCGTGACTGTTCTTGAATGGCCCAGCCAGAGCCCTGACTTATTGAGCATCTCTGGAGAGACCTAAAAATGGCTGTCCACCAACGTTTACCATCCAATCTGACCGAACTGGAGAGGATCTGCAAGGAGGAATGGCAGAGGATCCCCAAATCCAGGTGTGAAAAACTTGTTGCATCTTTCCCAAAAACACTCATGGCTGTATTAGATCAAAAGGGTGCTTTGCTCAGTATTTCTACTAAATACTGAGCAAAGGGTCTGAATACTTAGGACCATGTGATAATTCAGTTTTTCTTTTTTAATAAATCTGCAAAAATGTCAACAATTCTGTGTTTTTCTGTCAATATGGGGTGCTGTGTGTACATTAATGAGGAAAAAAAATGAACTTAAATGATTTTAGGAAATGGCTGCAATATAACAAAGAGTGAAAAATTTAAGGGGGTCTGAATACTTTCCGTACCCACTGTACACTGTTACACATGCGCTGTCTTTCTCGACTAATATACGTTCACTTAAGACATAGGCTAACCGACTATGTTTGCTAGGATACTCGCCAAGACGGGCATGCTGACATAATTTTTGTATGAATTTGTCCGCTGAAGCGCAAGACTTGAAAGAGAACTCAGTATTTGCGCGCTGACAGAAATAAGCGTGTGCGCTTCGGATGAGCGCACACAAATCTTCTCACAGCGCGTGCGAGTTCTCTTTCGCGTCTTGTTCTTGAAGGTTTAAATCAGCAAGGATTAAATGAGTTTAGTTTAAACACAGATAGGGTTCAGGTCTCACCTGCGCTCGCGCGCTATCAACACCCGGGTGATGATGGCGTAAATGACTGGACATTAGAGCATACGGCACTCGCAGTTAACAGTTTACAAAAAAGTTTTGTCCACGCTTTTTGATTATCGTTGATTCGTTGTTGTAACGTTTTGCGCATCCATCGACTGAAACATACATTATCTGAACTCTGTCTGTCTGTTTTCCACGTTGCTATTTTAAACAAACCATATTAACCAATAGATGCGTCGTCATTCGAGATGGACCGCGGTGCAAGTGCGCACCGAACCGTACGGTTCGATTTTTTACCGAGAACCGTTGCACCCCTAATTTGTAGAGGTTTATTTCAAGTTGTCAACACTATGCAGTACTGTAGTCACAGAATGACAACGAAGACAAACTATTCAAAAACGTTTTAAAGCCTCAAATAAAAAAATTAAAAAGCTAAACAGAAAACACATCAGCGTAAAACAAGGTTATACGCTCATGTTTGCTCTGCTGTATCCTTACGTTAACTGTTTATCTGAATGCCTGTCCTGTAGGCTACTCAATCAGGCGATTTATCATATATTACACAAACTATGCATTGTTTTGAACATATTCACATATTCAATGTTGACTAACATTGAATATTTTATTACCTTTTAGAAATAATCCATTAAACCGATGCGATTTGAGTAGCGTGTACTAATATTTTCAGTTCCATTCACTTGCGCGTTGTCTCAAGGACACGCCCACAATAGGAGGATCTCATGAATATTCGCGTAAGCGCCACCCAGTGGAACCGAATATTCCAGGAACCGAATATATTGTAACACCGGACTCCGGAGTGTGGTAAACTTCGAATCGCGCCGCCGCCGTTCAAGCTAAGATCAGGCAAAAATTAAACAGTATGGGAAAATAGTTCCTCATAAATTTATTTCCAAAGAGACCAAGTGAGAACCTATATTGTTCGAGCGAGGCGACGGTGACCTATATGCCGCTGTTTACATTGTGTAAATAGATGCTTGCTGAATGGGAGTCTGCATTTTCCTACAATGAGAAACAACTTGTTTTTAAGCCTGTAATAAACGCTCTTATCGTACTCTGAACACCGAAGTAACACGAAAAGTGTGTGACAAATCTTTAGAGATAAATTGTAAACATGGAAAACAATATGTAAACGATGTTTGTGTGGATCTTGCATAAAAATATTAATATGCGCAAACTTGGTCATATAATTGTAAGATAGCATAATGAGAAAAACATTCACAAAATTCATCACAAGATCCAGGCATCTAATTGTTTACAAATCCAACACACTTAACATTTTACAGAAATGACAAGCATTATTTAAAAAATATATATATAAAATTGGCCATCTCAGTAACAGTCATGAAAGATTAAAGTAATATCACACGTGCCATTATTTCTACCATCTATACTATTCAGCAACTTCTCTTTGACTATACACATGTTATGATAGTATAAATATCAGACATGTAGCTAATATATGGCTCAGGGTAATTTCAAATCTGTGTTCATCATGCTTGTAGAGGTACCTAAACTGTTAAATACTTTAGAAAGATTGTAATGTTTTGGTATACATACAAGGCACAAAGTCTGTTAATAAAACACAATCCCAATTAAATATTGTTAAACTGTCATTTTTATGTCTAATATTACTGGGGTGCTCTATTTAAATACAGCACAATTCAAATAAATTAGTGTTATATAGTACAACTGTTCTTCTGTCGGTGAGTGCTATGTGTACAGTTGTACACTTATTTAAAAAAGTGTGAAATAAAATAAATCATATTATAAAATAAATAGCATGCATAATGGGATGCTGGCAAAGGGGCCCCCACACAATATCTTTGCGTAGGGCCCAAGAATCGGTGCTACGCCCGTTTTGGTTAATGGTAGTTAAAAATGCAATTGTTTAATTTTTACTCACATTAGCACCTGATGCATTAATGCTAACAGATGTAAATTTTCGATTTTAAAAATCTGTTAGTAAATGTTGAAATGAATAAATGCTGTAGAAATATTGTTCGTTGTTCACAACTAATGTATGAATTAAAAATGAACAATAGGGTCAATGACTGAGACCTTACTGTAAAGGGTTACTATAATAATCAGACGAGTGTAATGATTCCTTGTTTAATTTTCATTTGGTGTGGGTTTTAACTTGCAAGTGTTAGGCAACTATCAGTATTTATATTGCTCGTGCTCCTGCTCCATTTGTTTTATGGACATGATGCCTTTAATTGTGCAGCTTGTGGAGGAGACGTGCTATTATGGCCAAGTTTCACTTTAGAAAATAGAAATCCAGGTTGTTAGGTTTATTTTTGCAGTACACAGGAACAACTATTTTATAGTTGACTGGTGAAAAGTCTATCTATAGACCAAAATCATGTGTTTTCATGTCCATGTCTCCACAAACCTATTTACCATTTCATTTTAAAGTTGAAGTAACAGTAAACCACACAGTTTAAAAAAAAAAAAAGTACATTTATTCTTTTCTCTTTTTTTGTCCTTGATGCTTTGACATTAAAGGTTTACATGCAATTTAAAACATTACATTAGGACAGTATTCAGTTGAGCTGAGGAAAAACCGATGTGATGACACTGTATTATTTGTGTAATTGGTCAAACATCTTGCGTTAGAGTAAGTTGTAGATATGAGTGCTGAGTCTCCCACGATATTGATGCTTGTGCAATGTTTTCTTGATTATTGTTAAACAGTTAAAAAGTTAAAGTGAAGGGTTAGTGTTGGTCAGCTGCTGAGTGTTTAGTGATGAGAATGAGTTTGTAGAATATGTCCTAAAAACCTTTTCAACTTACATTCATTAAGTATCCATACTCTTGATTGGCTGTTACCAGTCTGTTAGATCATCTACATTTCAGAGATAAGTACCTGAGGCAAACCATGTGTGCTGAAGTTAACCTTGTCCCAAGAGGCCTACACTGCCACATCTGTCAAACATAACCATACAAGCTTTTAAAGTAGGCATGAAATGAACATCTATTTTCTAAATGCATGTTATGCATGTGAAAGATTCATCTATTTTGTTTTATTTTTTGACCACAATTTTTAATTAAAATATAATTCGATCTTCCTGTGAAACTTCTCTCTTGTAATGTATGTTAGACTATTCCAATCATTTGGTCTGTTTAAACCCCGCCCCTTTCTTACAGTTGACTGTAAGCTCACGTTCAGATCCGCCTCCATCCAATCAACAACAGAGAGATGGAACCAAGTCCCCGTCCATCTTTTTTCACCCTTTTTTTCCTTAATCCATTTCATTCTGATGTATGTCACAATATAGAAGAAAAGATCTGTTGCTACTTCCATTACAGCATGAGCTTGAGCTGCTCGCAGGTATGGCTGGGATTCAGAGTAAGTTGTTTAAAGATAAAAGTTTGTCCTTTTGACTGACAAATTATCTTTGGGATGTCAATGATTATTTTTCAGCATCCATAGTACAGTCACAGTCAGGTCAAATTTTAATGCCTGTGGAGGATCACGTGCAATCCAGAAATTCACTGCAGTCTATTTTCACTGCATCCAGTGTCAACTTTCCTCCAGTTAAAACCAGCGGTTCCAGGAAAGGGCTGTGAGTGCTTGGGAAGAATTCAAATTCATCCAAACACGCCTCTTCTTCCTCGTCCTCTTCCTCTTCTCCTCCACTTATTGCGCCGTGAGTGGAGATGTAGTCATCTGTGTAGTCTGTGGTCCTGGTGCTCTGGGTGGCGTCAGAGGAACTGGACTCCTGAGAGAAGCTTTTGATGTAGGTGCAGGGGAAGCTGGGGTAGGGAACTTCCTCCACCTCTACATTTTCGGGGTCCTCACTCACGCTGGGGTCATATTTGTGAAGATAGAATTTAATTTCACCCTATGTGGAGACGGGAAGAGGGACAGGCGGGGATTGATTAATGAATTACAATTGTAGTGCTGATTTACACCACTCAATTCCAATTCCATTTTAAATCACACTACTGCAATATGTTTGGCAAAATGCTATCATAATCCATTCAACTTTAAGTCATTCCAAACCCATATGGCTTATTTCTTCTCTGGAACATAAAAGTAAAATGCTTTTCCATACAAAAACCACATAGTGACCCAGGACTTTTAGAATCTAAACCCACAATAGCAGTAATTTAGCATTTTGATGCTAAGTGTGAACAAAGCATATTACTGTTATGAGCATTTGCGTGGACTTAAGAAGTCTGCTTTTAGCCAGACATAAATGATGAAGATGATGTGATTACTAAGCACTGTAAATAACCTGTATAACAGTAATGCACAAGCGCTGTGATTTTAAAGTGCATTTTTGCTTTACATTCACATTTGCATAATTTTCAAAGTTTTCATCAACAGAAGTTACAGCATTTTACTAATACTCGATCAAAATAACGTTTGGAAGTGAAGAATTTAAGACATCAATTTTGTATTGTAATTCGTAGTGTTAGGTGGTTATTGTAATGAGTGAGGCCATGTTGAGCACCCTTAAAAGTAACCATTTACATTAGCACTCTAAACATTAACCTTTTAATAGCAAATCACAATAGATGACAAAATAATTAAAATCTAATTTTTGGGCCGAGTCATGCAGCCCTATCATTTTAAAATACAAACAATCAAAATAAAATACTTGAAAGCACAAAAAAGATTAGATATTTTATCCGTTTACTTGCATGGCATGTGATCATTAATCAACAACAGAGAACCATGAACATGCAAATAGGTTAAATTATTGAAATATTAACTTAAAAGGGGTTTGGCTGACAAAGAAAATGTATGGGAACCCCTGTAAATGATGAATGATCATTTAATCAGTTAAATATTCATTTTATTTGGATGTTAAAACATAACCATAAATGCTGTCCAATTAGGTAGCTCACTAGTTTTGAAAATACAGTCTGTACAGTCTGTCTTCATACATTTACCTGGTCATCAGTGTACGTCTTTGCACAATTGCTGTTTGCTGGATCTGGAATAACTGTAGGCAGCAGACACTGGCAACAACTTAAGAATCTATCGAGCAGAACAGACATGGCAGTATTTTAAATTAAAAAAAAGTATTTTCTCTGTGGATTTTAAGCATTCTGCTGTTTCATACCTTTTCTGCACAGAGGAGAACTGACAGATGCACAAGAGGATTAGACAGGCCAAAAGTACTCCTCCACCAGCCAAGATCACATGGGACAATAGTTTCTCAGCTGAAAGAGGATGACACGGGTCACTTATCAAAATGGCTGAAAGACATCTTTTTTTACAAAAGCAAGCTGAAAAAAGAATGCTGGGTGTTCCGTGTCTAGTGCTTTTATTTAGCTTATATACATTGATCAGGAATAACATTATGACCACCTTCCTAATATTGTGTTGGTCCCCCTTTTGCTGCCAAAAAAGCCCTGAGCCATCGAGGCATGGAGTATGGCGTGTGAAAGTAACATCCACATGGATGGCAGGACCCAAGGTTTCCCAGCAGAACATTGCCCAAAGCATTACACTGCCTCCGCCGGCTTGTCTTCTTCCCATAGTGCATCCTGGTGCCATGAGTTCCCCAGGTAAGCGACGCACACGCACCCGGTCATCCACGTGATGCAAAAGAAAACGTGATTCATCAGACCAGGCCACCTTCTTCCATTGCTCCGTGGTCCAGTTCTGATGCTCACGTCCCCACTGTTGGTGCTTTCGGCGGTGGACGGGGGTCAGCATGGGCACCCTGACAGGTCTGCGGCTATACAGCCCTATACGCAACAAACTGCGATGCACTGTGTATTCTGACATCTTTCTATCAGAACCAGCATTAACTTCTTGAGCAATTTGAGCTACAGTAGCTCGTATGTTGGATCGGACCACACGGGCCAGCCTTCGCTAGCCACGTGCATCAATTATTTTCACTTAATATATCCCACCCACTAACAGGTGATGAAGAGATAATCAGTGTTATTCACTTCACCTGTCAGTGGTCATAATGTTATGCCTGATCGGTGTATGTTTTCAGTGCTATAATATGCACAAATACATACCATCTGTTGGTGTGCAGAATGGGAGATCACTTCCTCTGGGTCCCTCCCCAGCATCTGTCCAGGCAGTGACCCACAGTTTGTAACACTGTCCTGGTGACAGACCACTAATAGTATACTGTTTCTTTGGATAGTCCACACCTACAGTCAAAGTTAGGCATCAGAAAGCTCTATTAAAATGCACTAATATTGCTGAACAATGAACATCCCAAGCAATTAGCAGTCCTATATTATGTTTCTTAAGAAAAGAAATGTAAAAATAAGCATCTGAGAGTCAACAGTAAATATATAGACTGGTAAATTAATCTGTAAATTAACTGTAAGGTAACCTGTGCCTTACTGTAATTTTGAGTATCTTCCGTTAACTTGTTCCACAAGTAGATGGTGTATTTTTTCAAACAGCCTCTTTTCTTCTCTTGAGGGATTTCAGACCATTCCACCTGCAAGTCCTCAGAATTCTTGAAGACTGGTTGAGGAACTGGACCTTGTTCTGGAGCTGTGAAATCCAAGATACAGGGATTATGATCAGGAGATTATATTTTTTCACATTTTGTTTTGTTTCACATCAATCTACACTCCATACACCACAATGACAGAGCAAAAAAGTGAAAGCTCTGTGACAACTTTGCAAATTTTCTAAAAAGGATAAACTGAAATAATTACATTGTATAAGTATTCATACTCTTTTCTGGGACACTTGAAATTTAGCTCAGGATCATTCCAACTCCAATTTCGCTTGTAGATGTTACACTTAACCTGTGCATCAGTGTTGTATCATGTTGAAAACATTGCTGCTTAATATTTTTGTGGTAAACATTTTTTTTTAGGATTCTTTGATGAATAGAATGCGCCAAAGAACACCATTTATTTGAAATACTGATTTTTTGTAATATTATAAATGTATTTACTGCTACTTTTGAACAATTTAATGCAATCCTTGCTGAATTAAAGTATAAATTTTCCGTAAAAACCCCAAACAGTAGTGTGTACATATATTTTTTATATACTGATTCAGAATTTTATATACAGATTGCAAAATAAGCATTAAGCCTCCAACCTGACTGCCATGTGGAGACGCCTCTAAAGTGTGCCATTATGGGACCAGATGTGTGCAGAGCAGTGACTGCACCCTGATAGCATTCTTGAGGCTGGAGACCTGGACAGACAGCAGAATAAAAAGTACAAGGAGGAGAGAAAAAGTTTTTTTTCTTTTTGAAACCAACCAGCTAATGTTGACTGGTCTTAACTCGTATCATCCAATCAAACTTGCCTGTAATGTTAGCTGTGGTATCCAGTACTCGAATCCACTGAATCCTCTCAGTGTATCCAACTGGATACCAATGCACCACATACTCAGTTACTTGGCCTGCAATGGCAAGCCTCTGCCAGGAGAGGGCAACACTATAATTATTTAATAGTTTGTGTGGCAGGAAACCTAAAGCAAGGCCTGTGAACACAATAAACATGGCTTAACTTTGCTATATTGACCACGTTTCGCATCTTTTCCTCATTAGTTGGAGTAAAACCACAGTTATTTGTCTCACATTAGCTTTGTTTAAAAAACAGGCTTACCTGGAGAACGCAGCTCAGTAAATTTGGCAGGAGATTGACCCTTTGAGTTAACTGCAGACACTGACACAGAACAGTTAGAGCAGCATATGTGATCATTTCTGCTGGGTGGAATTGTGTTGCTTGAGGTCATCTTCTGCTCCAGAACACTTATATTATACTTCAGAATCTTCCCCTTGGCATCTGATATATTCAGTTCCTAAAACATAAAGAAAATGTAAATAAATGCAATTTTTTTATCATGCAGTTCAATATTTCTGAATGCATTTATCTAACAAAAATCTGTGACTGAGTCAGCCATTAATGACATGAGGCACAAATATGACTCTGAAAGAGAGAATTCTCAAATCCATCATTTCCTCTAAGCCTCTACTCATTTTTTGTAAACTGAAACTGACTGTCGACAAACTTTTGGTTTCAGAGTAACAGTGTGTTTGGGAAGATGCAATTCACACTAAGCAAGCCATCACTTGGTGGTTTGACCTTTAAGGGCGTGTGTCTAAAATAAAGTGCATACTCTACGGACAGGTTGTGCAATGACCTGTTCGTAGAGTATGCACAGCTAAATAAAATATTAAAAGAAAAGAAAAGAAAAAACTATTTTGGTAGTTGAAGGGTACCTTCCAAAATATGTGGAAACACTTGTTTCCAGACTGCGAGTGTTTCAGTTCTTGGAGGTACCAGACGTCAAGCTCCTTTACAGGAGCTAAAGAGAGAGAGAAATAAACAAAAACATGTTACAATCCATCATGCTCTTTTTCTTTTTACTGGGAATGTAAATTGAGTTAACTTTTGAAGATTAAAATATTGTAGGATTTTCTCCAAAATAATCTCCACAAAATCTTTTTTAAGTTTCACCAGAAGTCAGTACTTCCCGTCAAATTTGAAAGTCTTTCACTTCTCCTGTACATCCAGTAACACTGAAAGGTTATCAAAAGTTACTTTAATCTGTCAACACTCAAGTTTGCTTCATCTATTTTTGCCCCCATTATTTTAAACACCTGAGGCGTGCTGACAAAGAAGCATGACTATCCTACGTCAGTATAGTGAACTTATCTAACACCATCATATTTCTGAAGTACCCTTTCCAGAACATGAGTAACTACCTACATTCATTTAATCCCTCTTACACTTTCTGTTGACTTTAAAAGAGATAACTACATAATACTGCACAAGATAACTCACAATAACTACAAAAACTGCCTTTAAATCCCATAATTACAAAAACTTTACAAGAATGTATTTAATAATTTACCTTCCTCTTCAGTTTTGGTTTCCTTTTCTTGACTCCAGTCACTCCACAAACCTACTCTATGGTTTATTTTCCTCCTGATCTGGAACTTGTACTTGGTATCTGGCTGCAGTGAGGTAATATTCAAATTCATCTTGGCATTAGTCTGCGGAGACAGCATAATATGAAATGTTCTTATCACAACAGTTGTAATATCTTAACTATGAAGAGCTCTCTGGTTTACTTTTAAAACTCAGTCATTTTGAAGCTGCCTGAGAATGTTTGAATGCTTCTTTATTATTCCTAGAGATTGTATTTAAGGAAAAGCTCACCCCAAAACATTTTGTTATAATTTACTTTCCTTTTGTGAAACACAAAAGGAAAATGGAATATGCAGGCTCAGAAGCTTTTACACTGTTTTTATGCAAAACATCATTCAAATTTTTTTTCACTTTTGTGTTCCATGCAAAATAATGGTTTGGAAGGATATGAGGGTGATGACAAACGTTCTCTTTGTTTGAACTATCTCTTTAAGCGCTCAAATGGCAGAAGCACTTTCACTTGTAGGAAGTATTTTTAGGTTTAGAATCAACCAGTCCATCTCTGAACCTCCAAGCATATTTTTTCATAATAAGAAAACATTTTGTATTCTTCCCAAACTGGCTGTACCGTACTGTATTTAATACTACTGAATCATTTCATTGATGAAGATACATCAAGACATACATTGTGGGAAGAGCAACAGTCAGCGGTTCAGTTTCCTATCGATAAAGATTGAAAAAACCCCTTTCTTGACATTTCTTATTCAAGTTTTGAGTCATCATGGAGGGCTTGTGGTTTGACGACCAAACAATTTGTGAGGTTTTTGTGGGTTTTGTCTGTGTCATCATGAATTGACTCTTTGCAACTCTGCATTTTTTCTTTATCGGCTTTACCAAGACAGATGACTGATAGGTCTGCAGAAGTGGCTTAATTCTGAATACCAACCACTTTGGTTTGATCATAATCAAAGATTTTGAAAAAGGAAATCTACACATTTTACAATCAGAAGTTTTACCTCAAGTTTTTTCCAGATCCCATTTACTGCTCCGTATTGGACTTCAACCAAGTCCATGCTGTGATTGTCTGTGTGTAGGTGGCACCATTGGGATGAACAGTTCACATGACTGATTTGAGGTATTGAGGGTTTTACTGTTCATAAACAGAGACGCAATGCATAATTTTTAGTCTACAGTACTATACATCTGAAATGCAAGATAATTATTTTTGTTTTTAAACAAAATTCAGGATAAGATCTACTGCTGCATTCGTCTGTAATAATGATGTCAACTAGTGGGTTGATGTAAAAACAGCCAACTCTGTAAAACTGACCCAATTTTGATTCTTTGGAATCCCCCAACCAACAACATAACAAAATGACAAGAAATAATAATTAAAAAAAAAGTCTTCCATGTTAATCTGAGTTCATAGTCATAAATAGCTAACAATTTGTTTGTCCTTAGTTTTTTTTGTTTTTGTTTTTTCTATGACATGGACGGTGAGAGATAAAATGTGGAAGTTGAGAAACATCTGTAAAAAGTAAAACCATGAAAAGTTTGGAGAAGCTTCATAGAAATTATAAAAATACAAGTATTTGTTCTAGTTCTGCATGGTCTCTAGATGACTTAGATTTCTTTAAAAACAAATCAACTAATTTCTTATTTTAATTCAGCCCCTTAACCTCATATATCCAAACTTGTATGATACGAAGGTGAATAATTTTGAAAGAGTGATCTAGACTTAAAAAGCAATGCAAATTTATAAAATCATAAAAACGTGCATTTTTGATGAACATGCATTTTCTAGTTATACCAAGTTCTAAAATATTATAATATCAGGTAGAAATTATAAGTAAAAAATATTTTTTAAATATCTTTAAATATTGTTGTGAACAACAGGGGCCTTGGAGTCAAAATGGTTGGGAACCACTGCTTTAATGTGTTGTAAGTACGCAAAAAGAAAACTCATCCACAAACTGTACTGACTGGCTGTGATTTTTTGCATCATGCAGCGTTTCTGCTTTCATCGTGGACAGAAAACTGCTCGTCGTATAATGATTTTTAAGGATAAAAAGCAGGTTGTATTGGAATAAAAAGTAAACTTTAATTTTTGCATACAAGAGTGGCAAAATTCTAAGTTATCAATTCAGTCATCTATATTAAGCATAACTCATCCTAAATGCAATTAAACGGTTTCACTGTTTTAATATTTGAAATAATGAGTTTGGGAATTTCTTTACCTATATTTCTGAGGGTGAAGGTGTGGGGACCTGAGGTTTTTGAACCCAGACTATTAGAGACATTGAGTGACACAACAAGCTGAGACATTTTTGAGCTTCTGATGGGGAATGTGGACCAACAAAATCCTGTAGAGTTCATAACACTCTTATAGCTGAGGTGCGGGTCACCTTGAACCCTAAAAAACAGGGAAAACATCATGTAACGTAATTATTGAGACTTTTACTTGAGTCTCTGCTTTGGGTTTTGTCATATGATCTATAAACTCAAAGATCCTCCTTGAAAAGATGATTTGACTCTTTTTACTAACCGTAACTGACATGTGGTCACGATTTTGGTATCCCTTCCTGTTGTCCAAGTGCAGCTGACATTGCCAAATTCCGTTTTTCGAACGCACGTCAGATTTTGTGGAATATCTGGAGGGTCTGAAAAAGAAGTACATAACTGTGTCATGCATGAGATTTCACTTCAAAGTTTCAAACACTCCACCCTTCCCAAAGGGTGAAACAAATCATACTGCACTTTTCCAACTAATTTTGTTTCAGTGATTAATTTTAACTCTTCACAAGCATTTGTTTATCTCTCTGGCCATGATTTGTTATTGAGATTAGGTAAAAAAAATTGCATCTCTAAAGGACATACTTCATGCTATGTGAAATAATGTGTTATAATGTAAGAAAGTGTTACCACACTTTTGGACCACTGAACCTCACAGACTTTTGAGATTAGGATAAAATAATTATATACAGACTGCATTCACAAAGAGCAGTTTCTAGCTGATTTCAGAGCTCAGAGTAACTTGGAAAATGCATCTAGACCTTGCATGTGTGTGGGAACCCTGAAATAAAGACAAGTTATAGAAAGTTACAAGCTTACATCCTGGAGTGATGTCAATCCCACATGGGTCTGGGTCATGGACCTCCTTACACTTGCAGGCGAAGGTGCTGAACTCTGTTAGATTCCTAACAGACACCACAATTGAATTGTTGAATTGTTTATTACTAATTTGTTTCATATTCCGAAAAATTTCTTTGGTGCATTCCTTGTTGAAGGTGCAGGAGATTGTGAAATTGGAACCTAAGATGACTTCTTTGCCTGCGCTTGACTTTACAGTGCACACAGATCCTGTAAGATGAAGAAAAACAGAGGAAGCAACAAAAATTGTCATCACAGAATAGCGCAGGATAATGTTTGCACCAGGATCGTAACCATACATTCCTTCTTTCCGGCCAAAATTTAGATTAGTTATGGGTTTATCGATGGTTAATTCTTAAATTATTACATTTTGTCCACCGCAGTCCTAATGTGTTTACATCCTTAGGTTTTAATAGTGTCATTCAGAACAATTCCTGAAACTAAGATACAGAATCATTTAAAAATAAGGAATACTAAAAGAAAATAAAACACAAATACAAATTTTAATTTAAATGCAGAAAAATTAACCCTCCATATTTCATTCCTGATTCTTATTGATGATGCTGTTCTAAATATTATATAAACAAATATAATCTCATGATGTATGGGTGTTTTTTGAACTGTGGGCAGATTTGGCCCTGTGGGCTATTACATTTTTTTTTTTTTTTTTTTTTTTTTTTTTTTACAATTGCTAACAAGCGTTTAACAATACCTAAAGTACTTTTCTAAACTCTTAACACAGCAACATACCGACATCACACAATTGGCCAAATAGTAAACCACATTTTGTTAAATAAATACAAACTCTATATTTCAAAATGCTAAAAACATTTTTCTATATCTACTAGCTATCAAAACACAGCAAACCGACTAAAAATTGAATCATTTTGTCAAAACACTATAGCGCTACTTTTCTATCCAACATGAATATAGTCAATCATAGCACAATGACTGTCAAAATACTAACAGTTGATGGCATTTCAAAAACTGCATTTGTCATGTTCCAGTTCTACCTGCAGTTTTTATAATTCAGTTTCCTTTTACTGTAAGTAATCCATGTGTGCATTCTTCTCAACATACTATCTAAAAGTGAATGATGCATTACTTTATAGAATGTACAGGGCAGCCACTGTTCAAATGGGTCCCCTATGCAGAACTTCTGTTGCCACCTCAGTAGAAATTGCTTTCTGGGGGTGGGATGGGGTGTTGATGGTGCCCCCATAGAGGGTGGGATGTTGCCACCTTACTTAGTGCCCTATGCAGACCACATATTCTGCGTATATGGAACAGTGGTACTGGAATCGTAGTAGTAAAAGCTCTACATGTAGCTTTTACTTATATGAAAGCATGCAATTGCTGTCATTGATCAACAACAAATCCAACATACATGACGTTTGGTTACTATATGAAAGCTTTTTTTCTGCCAAACAGAATAAAAAAGTATAAAAGGTAATTGTGACTTTTTATCAGAATTGTAAGATATAAACAAGGAATTGAGAGAAAGAAATCAGAATTGTGAGATAAAAAAAAATCACAATTGCCTTTTTTATTGTCTATTCCATGGCAGAAATAAGCTTTCATAGGTTCCATATGTGTAAGGGGGCACAATCCAGCACACATTCGTCCTCCTCTCCCGTATCTCTTCTTCTCCCCCCTTGTCCTGATCCAACTACTCCTCTCCTCCTTCATCTATTCATCTCATTCACCCAGACATTATTATTATCTCACTCTGCTCCTCTGAGTTGTTCTGCATCCACATTGAAAAAAAAAAAAACAATTCAAAGAGTCCTTTTTTTTTTTACTGTATACGACCAAGTAATAGAAAGAACTTCAACACCCGACTATGCTTCCGACTGATATCGGATCCTTGAATTTCTCTATATTTTAGTGATCCGTTATCTAAAAATGCATAGCAGTTGTTACAATATTTTTAATATATTTTTCAGTACTTTTGAGTTTTGCTGTTGTTGCAGAGGCTTTATACTACATTTAAGGTTTGGATCATTAGGTCTTCATTCTGTCATGCTGTGTTTACACATTTGTAAATAAAACCAGGAAGATCCATGATTTTGATATTGGGTAAGCAAGAAAATTGAAGCGTTTTAGAAACATGTTAATTGACTGCATATTGTGAGAAAACTACATGAATTGTGTTAATGGTATGGTCACAACAGACTGTTGTGCTAATTTTGTGAGTTTTAAACATGTGACCACAGATTGGACAAAATGATGTTAGCAATTGAAAAAACCTGTAACAATATCCAACAGTCAATACACATGCATCACCGCAAAATGTCAGCCAATTTCCTCTGAAATTCATGAACATTTCCACCACATCATCAAATGATGTAGCCTCCTTTTTGTTTAACAGCATTTTATGGTAGAAATAAGAATGATAAAAAAATAGCATTTCAAACATTTTTTGCAATAAAATAGTTTAGTCTTGCAAAGGCTAATTTCAGAGCTAGCATTAAATAGGTCTGTTAAAAGTGTTCATGCTTTTTGAAAAGTATAGCAAAAATAAATGATGAAGGCATGAAAAAGTTTCCAAGACCTTCAAATAACGGAGAAAAGAAGTTTGATTGAATAGAAATCAAATCCTGGGGCATAAAAATTGAGGAAAATTGAAATTAAAAATAATGATGGCATACCTCCATGTGCACCTGCAGCCAGGATGAAGCACAACATGACGGGGACCGACCACGTACATTCAGAAGACATCGAGCTCAGTGCTGAAGATCACACAAACTCACAAGACCCTCTGCGGACACCATTCATGAGATTTTAAGCGTTGCTTTCCCATTTTACTTCCTTATTGAGAAATTCAACTCACTCCTTAATCATTTAGACATGTGGAAAAGTACTTCTTTCTACAAACAAAACGAAGATATCTACAGTTCAGTAGTGTATAAGCCCCTAAATTATAATGGCAGAGCGTTTGTCGCGTCGCGTCAATTTCGCGTAATTGTTAAAGCTGAAGACCAGAATTCTTTTAAATATTTGGTGGTATATAACATGATTGTACACTTACCCCTGCCCATGGGACAAAAATGTTTGGTCTGGTCATTTGTGCTGATTGTGGGTTTTAATATGTCAGTAGAGCCGTCAAGCGCTTCTCCTCTCTCTCTCTCTCTCTCTCTCTCCCTCTCCTCTTGAAGAACTGAGAACGCGCAATGTCTTGTTTGATTTGCTTGAGCTCGAATGAGTAATGAGCGCTCGTGACATCAGTAACCTCCTGCACTCTGTATACTGTAGGATTGGGTTATATTAGTCAGGAATGTTTTTATTCATGTCTGTAATTTGAAGTAAAGATGACACAGTAAACATAACGGTCTTCATTTTGTGGTTAGTAAAAACAATATTTCTTTTAAAAATGGTGATGCTTCAATAGCCTAAAGCTCAGGAATTTAAACCTTAATTATAACTTATTTACACAATGGTGAGACAATTAACAGCATGGATCCTACTAGGTTGGAAATTAATTTTCATATTATTTTAACCATCTGTTAAATATATATTATAAATATATAAACCCAATACATATTAATAAATGAACAGTTTTTCATGCCAACAAGAACTACTCAATCTATCATATCAAAGTTGTTCAGTTATTTACAGTTTCCCTATGTTCACTTAATCGTGATATTTTAAAAATAGAAACGTGAGGAGATTTTAATATTTTTTAAAAATGGTAAGTTTAATATTCTATCTAACATATTAGCCTAAGACATATATGATGGGGACATGTTCCTGCACAACAGGAATGACCAATGGTATACTTAAAATCAAAGTCTTAAATTGCAATCAATAATAAACCAAACACAAACCATGCAGGTCTTCAGACTCCCCTTGCTTCAAAACTTGGTTGAAAGAAATGCATCATGATCGGTGCTGGATGTAATGCGTTACTAAGTAATTAATTACTGTCATTTACTTTTCCTTGTGGTGTAAGGTAAGGGATTACTCTTAATTTATCTGTAATTTACATCTGATGTAGTTGCATTAAATACTGTATAGACTATAGACTTCTGTAAAGACTATACTGCTGTGTAGAACAATATAAAACAATAATGGATTTAACATTAAATTTAAAGTCCAATGATAAAATGTATGTTTTTAATTTAACCTTCTAACTTTAATACTTTGGTCAGGTTATGAATAATTTATGCATTTTATACTACTTATTTGAAAGAATTAAAAGAGCAGTTTCCTATCTATCTTTGTATTGTTCAACTGGTCGATATTGGGGATTTAGAAAGTAATTAGTAATAATTAATTCAATACTTTAGAGAGTACATTAATCTAATTACACTTTTGAAGATGTATTTAGTATCTAGTAATCAATTACTTTTTTAAAGGTAGCTTACCCAACACTGCTCATGATATAAGATTTAAACCCAACTGTCAATTTAAACTGTCTGGCAGGTCTAAACAGTTTTTTAAAAGCCTTTTTTGATATTTTGCCTATATAGCCCACATATTTTGTTCTTTAATTTGTTTTATTTTGTATAACTATTTAATTATTCCATTATTCTTGTTGTTGCTTTGTTTGTGCTCCTTGCTTTGTACACTGCTCAAAAAATTAAAAGAACACTTATGTCATTTAAACTCCTGGGATATTGATCTGGTCAGTTAAGTAGCAAAGGGGGATGCTTTCAGCTGCTTTGGTGTTAATGAAATTACCAACAGGTGCACTAAATGGGCAACAATGAGACGCTCCCCAAAACAGGAATGGTTTTACAGGTGGAGGCCACTGATGTTTTTTTTTCTCCTACTCATCTTTTCTGACTGTTTTTCACCAGTTTTGCATTTGGCTAGGGTCAGTGTCACTACTGGTAGCATGAGGCGATACCTGGACCCTACAGAGGTTGCACAGGAAGTTCAACTCCTCCAGGATGGCACATCAATACGTGTCATTGCCAGGTTTGCTGTGTCTCCCAGCACAGTCTTAAGAGTATGGAGGAGATTCCAGGAGACAGGCAGTTACTCTAGGAAAGCTAAACAGGGCCGTAGGAGGTCCTTAACCCATCAACAGGACCAGTATCTGCTCCTTTGTGAAAGGCGGAACAGGATGAGCACTGCCAGAGCCCTACAAAACGTCCAGGAGCTCATTGATGCCCTGGTCCAGATCTGGGAGGAAATACCCCAGGACACCATCCGTCATCTCATTTGGAGCATGCCCTGACGTAGCAGGCATGCGTACAAGCACATGGGGGCCATATAAACTACTGAGTACTATTTAGCCTGCTGCATCATTTTATTACTTTGATTTTCGGGGACGCTTTGAATTCAGTCCTCTGTAGGTTGATAATATTAATTTCAATCAAACGATGTGGCATCCTTTCATTCCTAACACATTACCCAGTCCATATCAGTATAGATATCCAGCATGATATTTTTCCCCATTGAGATCTCATGTGTTTTCAAAGTGTGTGTATATATATATATGTAACACACACACTGCCTGGCTGTTTGGATTTTAAAAGACAAATACTTATATTGCCTATCTATTTCTATTGAATCTATGAATGGATCATTATTACAGTGATTATTATGCTTCTAGCATGTTATATGTTTGGCAAGGGTTCTTTTATTGTGCAGCTTTTCAATTCTTAAACAACCAGGAAGACACATCATGGCCATATACCAGGATGACAACGTCAAGATTCACCAGGGTAAAATTGTGAAAGAATGGTTCAGAGAGCGTGAAGAATCATTTCCACACATGAATTGGCACCTCTGAGTCCAGACCTTAATTTCATTGAGAGTTTTTGGGATGTGCTGGAGGAGACTTTACAGAGTGTTCATTGCATTGTCAATAAAAGATCTTGACCAAAAATGTATGCACCTCTTGATGGAAATATCATCACAACATTTATTTCCATCGAGAGGTGCATAATGTTTTGGTCAAGATCTTGTATTGACAATGCAAGACGTGTGCAATATATGGGAGCACTATGCTTCACATTCATTCACATTACATGCATGATCTTAATCATAAAGGGACAAAAGAGGTGCTTTTGTAAGTTTAGACATGCCGCCCACCCTTAAAGTTCCCATACATCATCTTGAGAGATGTCATACAGTGTCACAATAGTGGAATGTTTGTACAGAGTTGTGCTGCCAATGAGTTGATGACGTCTCCTCACGTGAGATGTTGAGCCGCATTCTTAAGGGTGACACGAGAACTTTCTCAGGAAGTATTAAAAACAGCTTTGCGGTGCAGTTGTCTGCAAAGCACTATGATTAGTGTGTAACTGAGAACCAAAATGAACCTCTTGAGACCCACTGCTAATGGTATAAATAACATATCAGGTTAACAAGGTTATACAAGTGAAACTCTGCTTCACAGGTTTTTAATACATTCTATCGACCATTTGATTGTGATAAAGATTATAAGAAGTTACATTTCCACCACAATAACATATAGTATATGCATTTTAATAATTTATTGTTTAAAAAAATTAATTAATTACAATGCTTATTCCTCTAGAAATTAACAGTGATATAAAATCAATTTAAATAATTATAAAAATCACACCTCTGGAGTACAGATCAAAGTGTAGACCCCAAACTTACCCCCATTCCTGTAAACTAGCATAGAAATATAAAGGTGTGGTTCCTGCTCAGTGAGCTTTGAAACACCTGCAGTTGTGGTAGGCTGCCAGAAATGTGTTAGTTCCTTTAATATATTATGCTTGCTTTTCTCCTAAAAACTAGATTTAGAGGGCCAACATAGAATCAAGCAGTCCTTTGTGAGCTCAACATGAGTTGTTGTAGTCTCTCATCCTTTTGTTTGCCTTAGACGATTACATTTTCCTTTCACATTTTCAAAAATATAATAAGAATAAATCACTTGTATTTAGGATTAATATTTGATCTGATGACCTTTCATCTGACCTTCCCTAAACAAAGTACACCTTTGTAGTATAATTTTAACAAGAGTACTTACTGTGGAAATAATCTACTGTAAAAGAATATTCTTAAGTGTGAGCTGAATGTAATGTTTCTGGACACTTAATTGCATGTTAATTGCAATTAAATTAAAATATACCACAATTTAAATTTACATATAATGCAATTAGCCTAACTTAAGAGTGCTTCTTTGGCCCACTTAAGTAGGACTTAAGTACATCCAACTTTTAACTTGACATTATTACAAAGTGCACTTTTTAGGTGTACTTAAGTGTGTTAAGAAACATGATCATTAAAAAGTGTACTCTTTAAGTACAATAGAGTGGACATTTATTTCGATATTATATTATCTGCAAGTATAGTACAAGTGAACTTTATTATATTGTATTATATTACAGTATATTACATTTAAGCACACTTCTTTTTCACAAGGTGTCTTGATGTTTTATGTATAAGTGGCATTCAAAATAAAAAAAGACCATATTTTGGCAAAAAAGTGCAATTCGACAGCTATGTGTCTTTCATTTGTATCAAAACAGTATTCAAGAAGAAGTTACTAAGAATAAATCGATCAGCAACATACAACATTCTTGAGTGTGCGGAAACCACAAAGTGATTCGTATGCATCTGACTAAAGCCACACATTCGATGAAGTGCAGACAATATACAGAAAATAGAGTATCATCACTGTAAAATCATGAAAAAACGTAATGCTTTACGAGATGGCCTCGAACAAGCGCTTGAATAGGCTTCTGTTTACCGCAGAATCACATCCATGCTGATATTCAGTTCAGCAGTACTCTTGCGCACAAGATAGCTCTTAAAATGTGTTCAAAAGATTGTCTAATTCTCTTCGGGAATTGAAAAACTATGGCAAAGCCCTTGTGGGGAATATGGGCTGGAATTAAAGACAGGCCTCCTGAGGCAGCTCTCCAGGTCATTGGGTAGTATAGTTTGACTTGTGAAAGTGCTCTTCCCTACATCTCCTGTTTCGACAATCCTCTCATTCTCTTCCACTCTTCCATCCTTATTGGAAGCTATCTGAGGGGGAGAGAGGAGGCCCTCAAGAACGCCCAAGGATCCGAGCGCTCCATCCATAGCTAGAAAGCTATTAAGACGTCCATGTTTCACGGGAATAGAGGTTAAATCCCAACTGAAGTCAAGATGTGATGGAGACACCAACAAAGGGAATTGGTCCTCCTCCTTTAGCTCTTCCTCTGTAGTCTCAGAGAGTTCTTCATTTCTCTGTGAAGAGGTCAGTAACTGAGGTTTATAAGGAGAATCAATGCAAAACACGTCCGTCGTGGGCGTTTCTGTGACATGAAGAACAGTTGGGTAGGAGTCTTGCCTCTCCCAAGATGGATTGACTTCCTCAATGGGAGTTAAGGGAGGATCGCTGTCTCCAGGAAGAGGTCCCCAAGGGCCATAACTGTCATCCTAAGAGCAAAAAAAAAAAGTATAAGTAAGTATGGAGATACAGTATGAATACAATGTAGTTGTCACAATTCAACTTCTAATAATACTTTTTGCAAAAACTGGCGCAATTTCATATAACAGTATCAAGGTAATCAAGGTATTTCGACATGTTTACAAAAAATGCAACTTGTCAATGTTTTAGACAGTGTGGTCTGTATTGCACCCTTTTCTTAACTCAGTTACAAACAGCATGTTGCATAGACATCAGTGAGCTAGATATTGGCCAAAGCTTACAGATTTAGCAACCAAATCACCATATATAACAGGCATAAACATGGGGTAAGGCCTCACAAAATCAGCAATCAGAAAATCTACAATCAGCCATTGTACAATGCTTTTGACTCCTGTTATTGTGTTAAATGTGAACATTGGCAATCTCCTGTTGTATGGATATTGTATGGATATTGACAGATTCTGAGGACATCCATAACCATGACATTTCTGCTACTGTGCACATAGTGGGGAAAATTCTGGTGAGAAATTTTCTCAAAAATTTGAAATGTTTTGTATTTTTTTAAATGTTCCATTTTCAAACCATCTGCCCCCATGCCAAACCGGATATCTCCTCATTATGCTAGTCCAGTTGATTTGTGAATGCTGTTTTTTGCAAATACAATCAATGCCAGCAGATATTTAGCTGTTATGTTAAAGGGTTAGTTCATCCAAAAATTAAATTTCTGTCATTAAGTACTCACCTTCATGTCATTCCAAGCCCATAAGACCTTCGCTCATCTTCAGAACACAAATTAAGATATTTGTTTTTTCTATTGTTTTTTTTTTATCCCCCATAGAAAGCAATAATTAAGTAATAATTACCACATTCAAGGTCCAGAAAAGTAGTGAAAACTGTTAAAATAGTCCATGTGACTGCAGTGTTATGAAGCGACAAGAATGCTTTTTGTGTGCAAAAACAAAACAAAAATAGCGACTTTATTCAACAATATCTTCTCTACCTTGTCATTCTCCTAAGCTGTTTACGTTGTAAACACAGTGCAGTGCTTCCGGGTTCGACGTCAGAACGCCGGCACAGTACTGGCCGGCTCCTGCGTCAGCATCACAAGCGTGCATTGCATGCACCTCAGCCAATAATGAGCCAGTGTTCTGACGTAGAACCTGGAAGCGCTGCACTGACTATACAATGTAAACTGGATAGGAGTCTGATAGGGTAGAGAAGAAATTGTTGAAAAAAGTTTTTTTTGTTTGTTTGTTTGTTTGTTTCGCTTCATAACATTAAGGTGGAACCACTGTAGTCATGTTGCCTATTTTAACGATGTCTTTACTACTTTTCTGGACCTTGAATGTGGTAATTATTCTGCTTTCTATGGGGGATAAAAAAAACTCTCAGATTTCATCAACAATATCTTAATTTATGTTCTGAAGATGAAAGAAGGTCTTACAGGAACACATGAGGGTGAGTAATTAATGACAGAAATGTCATTTTTGGGTGAACTAACCCTGTAAGGTTCAGTGACCTCCTGAAGTTCAGTATGTTTTTCTCTTGAATATGGATAACACCTTAAGAAGAGTGAAAATACAATAGTTTTGTTTTTTTATTTGAACACAACGTATCTGACCTTCGAATTACGGTAGGGTAACCTCTCCAGCCTTGTGAGCTACTGACTAAACCCACATAAAGATCACTTGTGTTGTATTTATATTAGAGAAGGCCTCAAAACTCCTACCACTGCATGTTCATAGTAGTATTTAACTAAAATAAAAAAATGTATAAATAAACATCATTACCTTTAGTAGTTTTATAGCATTGCTGTTATCAAATTTCGGTAAATTTTGAAAAATCCAAGAGACTCCCATGGACATGCACATTTTCATCATTCTGTACAGAGATATTTAGAGAAATAAAAGTAACAGTTATACACAAACACAGACACACCTAACTTTTCCATATCATCATCATTCTAACAACTTATCTTTAATAAAATGGCTATTGTTTCCACATCACAACAATTTTCTCTGACAATTTTAACTTATATACTGTAATTACTGACTGTGACCGTAACACTATGAAAGACTGCAAGCATGAGCAACATTGTGAAACTACTTGCACAAATGAAAGTGCAGACACTTAGTGAAATCAAAACCCCCTAGTTCAGCATGTTACCTTTGCCGCACACATTTCAGGTACATCAGGTTGGCCAGGATCACTATAGGAACAGCAGCAGCCAAACAAATTCCAGCTATCATTCCACCTGGAAAGTACATTAACATGATATGGTATTTTTGGAACAATTCTGCATTAAGAGTTTCTAATATCTTTAAATCACTTTATAAGTGCATACTTTGTGAATAATGCATGAATATTATTGTGTCTTGAGTATGCACGGTATGCAGCCCTAACACTAACCCTACACAATGCGTAATATTGTAGTCAAAACGTGCACTAAACCTCAAGCTGATTCACTTAAAGCATTAGTATGACTTTCTTTTGTCGCTAGAACAAAAACATTTTTTGTAAAATGTCACAAGGTTCATTCAATGAAAGTCAGTGGGGTCCAGTGTTGATATGGATCTCAATGACAAAAACAGTCTTCAAAATATCTTGTCTGTACCCTTTGGAACGACATGAATATGAATAAACAATGATGACAGAATTTTAATATTTCAATATAGCAACATCACATCTGCATGTTTTCATCAAATATTGTATTTAAAAATCACTTCTGCAGAAAATGTAAGGTGAAAGTTTCTCCACACAGGTAATCCCCCAGCTAACAAAAATATGTTACTTCTAAATGTTCTCAGAACTTTCAAAACACCCATTTTTTGGTTTTGTGAACTTTTATCGTTTTGCAAGTATTATGGGAACATTACTTTCAGATGTTCACTGAAACATCTGAAAAAAATTATAAAAGTATTAATATTTAAAATGTGACTTAAAGGATTAATTCACTTCAGAATAATTTTTTTTCTGATAATTTACTCACCCCCATGTCATCCAAGATGTTTATGTCTTTCTTTCTTCAGTAAAAAGAAATACATTTTTTTGAGGAAAACATTCCAGGATCTTTCTCCATATAGAGGACTTCAACAGGGACCAACGGGTTGAAGGTCAAAAGTGCAGTTTAAATGCAGCTTTAAAGGGCTCTACATGATCCCAGCTGAGGAATAAGAGTCTTATCTAGCGAAACGGTCATTTTCTAAATAAAAAAATAAAAAAATAAAAATGTACTTTTTAACCAAAAATGCTCTGCGATGAGCCACGCATTACGTAATTACTTTGGAAAGGTCACGTGTGATGAAATTACAAAGTACCGACCCAGTGTTTACAAAGTGACCGTGCAAAGACTGTCAAACACCCTTTACAAAAAAAAGGTAAAACAACAATGTCAGACAATTTTGAAGTTGGAGGAGAAGACGAGATGGAGTTTTTCGCCTTACCACAGGACTTTCGCCTACGTCACGTGTGACCTTTCCAATGTGATTAACTAATCAACAGCGCATCGCAGAGCAGTGCAAGATGAGCATTTGTGGTTAAAAAGAAAATGACCGATCATTTCACTAGAGAAGACCCTTATTCCTCGTCTGGGATCACGTAGAGCCCTTTGAAGCTGCACTGAAACTGCAATTTGGCCCTTCAACTATATAGAGAAAAATCCTGGAAAGTTTTCCTCAAAAACCTTAATTTCTTTTTGACTGAAGAAAGAAAGACATGAACATCTTGAATGACATGGGGGTGAGTAAATTATCAGGAAAATTTCATTCTGAAGTGAACTAATCCTTTAAAATTAGAATGTTTCAGAAAAAAACAATGTAACATTTCTGGGCTAACGTTTTGAGAACATTATTAAACACCTGATTACTCTGAACAAACGTTTTATTAACGTTACAAGAAGAACGTTTGTAACTTTGAGAGAACCTTGCCAGAATGTTAGCAAAGGTGCTAAGTTATCCAAAGTATAATCTTGATTCTACAGATCCTTGACTTTTATCGTCTATTTCATAAGACAAGGCACCTGTTGTCTTGTATGATCTGGGTTGATATGATAGTTTGCTGGGGCAGCAGCAGGTGGCAGGTTTTCCTTTAGGCCCTTCACCCACAGAATTCCATGCAGAGACCAGAATATCGAAACATTCCTGTGGGCCCTGCAGCTCCCAACTCAAACGTCTAGGAAATGTGTAAGGCACATTTTCTGCAAGCAGAGCACACACAAAACATGAGATGAAGAGCTGTTTTTCAGCAGATAATAATATTAAACATTCATTTGCATCACTCTCTTTTTAGTTTGTTTTAGCAAAGGCTAGTTAGCAGACTGACAGTTTATATTTGGACAAGGTTTCATGGTTAAGGGTCAGAGATCTAAGAGTAACATAAAAGTTAAAATGCTCCCGTAACTGTTTAGCAGGGTGGAGATATTTAACACTGAGAGAAAGCTGTTATGTACTTTTTTTGTCTCTTCTGCATTCCTTGACTTCATTGTTACACCACAGGATCATAACAGACATGTTTTAGATACTGATGTCTGTTTTACAGCTTGGTTAGAGAAGCTTACGCTAGAGACAGAAACATTTGCACATAGCCACATGCTTTCCGCTGTTGCCTCTACTTCCTGTCATGCCAGAAGCCACATGTTAAGAATAGCTGCTAGGTCTCATTCGCGCTAGCCGGAGCTGTAGCTCTAAGAAAGCACAGAAATTACACAGAAGACAGGGGCCCTGAGGAGATTCACTCTAGTGCATATGTATCTACAATGATGAGCAGAAGAGATGAAAGCCTATATAAACCGCAATTTACTCTCTAATAATTTTGTCCATCACAATCATTTTTTTTTTTTGAATACATTTAGAAACTGAACATCATTTTCAGTTTCAATTAAATCTTATATATGGGCCTGTCCCTTTGAAGTGACATCTTTTTTCCATCACCTCTTCATTTTCTTTTCTCTATTTTGCAAGACTAAAATATTAACTCAACACTATCATCAATAACAACAAATGGCTGTAGATCAAGTTTAAGTCATCTGGATTTTCAAAGGATCTTTTTGAAGCAAAACAGCCCAACAAAACACCAAAACCTGCACATACTTATCTGGTGGAACTACACTACTGTTAAAAGTTTGGGTCAGTAAGACATATTTATTTATTTTTAAAGTCTATTTGAAATAAATGCTGATCTTTTGAACTTTCTAGTCATCAAAGAATCCTGAAAAAGCTTATCATGATTTCCACAAACAGCAGCTCAACATTTTCAACTTTTATAATAATAATAATAAATGTTTCATGAGCACCAAATATTAGAATGATTTCTGAAGGGTGACTCTGAAGACTGAAGTAATGGCTGCACAAAATTCCACTTTGCCATCACAGTAATACATTACATTTTAAAATATAAAAACATAAAATATACATATTAAAACAGTTAATTAATATTGTAATCATATTTTACAATAATATTTTCCCTGTATTTTTGATCAAATAAATGCAGCCTTGGTGAGAGTAAGAGACTTAAAAAAAAAAAAAAAAAAAAAAAAAAAAAATTACAACCCCAAATTTTTGAAAAGTAGTGTCTATCCCTGCTGAAAAAAGAAACTACTTATACTAGTCTAAGCTGTTTTTTTTGGTCTGATTTAAAATGGTTTTCAGCAGGTTTATGCTTTTCACCCAATCTGGCTAAACTGGTCTTCAGCTTCATATGTGACCCTGGACCACAAAACCAGTCATAAGTCGCACGGGTATGTTTGTAGCAATACCCAACAATACATAGTATGGGTCAAAATTATCGATTATTCTTTAATGCGAAAAATCATTAGGGTATTTAGTAAAGATCATGTTCCATGAAGATATTTTGTAAATTTCCTACCGTAAATATATAAATATATTGTATTGTATTTGAAAATTGATATATAGGTCTCAGTACCTAATTAGCTGGGAGAGCGCGGTGAATACTTTGACTACCGTAAATATATCAAAAATGTATTTTTGTGAGTGGAAATGCAATGCTAAGGACTTAATTAGGACAACTTTAAAGGCGATTTTCTCAATATTTAGATTTTTTTCACCCTCAGATTCCAGATTTTCAAAGAGTTGTATCTCGGCCAAATATTGTCATATCCTAACAATCCATACATCAATGGAAAGCTTGTTTATTTCAGATGATGTATAAATCTTTTAAATATTTTATAAATAATTTTAAAAAAAATTGCTGCTTGTGACTGGTTTTGTGGTCCAGGGTCACATATGTAGTTGCATCAGTGTATGATTTAAAACAAGTAAATAATATCTCTGTTGAAAAAACAAACAACCAAACAAACAAGCAAACATAAAAACAGGCCGGTCTCCAGTTTGGCAAAGCTGTCTCTTGGTAGGGTTTAGAAGGGTTTGGGGCACTTTTCAGCTGGTGAGGCTATTAGATCAGCTGGCTGAACACAAGCTTGGCCAGGCTGGGAGACCAGCAAAAACCATCAGTTTAAGATTAGGCTGGTATTGTATTATTTATTTATTCATTTATTTATTTATTAGCTAGCATGGATATCGTTTAAGTATTAATTCACCAGTGCAACAAGATATAAAACTGAAACCTTTTAAAAGTAGTTCCCATGTTAGTTGCTTCTAAAATCCATTTTACACTTATTTACACAACTTATTTACACTAAATGTTTTGCAGTATTAGCTCAGAATACACTCTGAAGATCTGTTTTAGACCTGTAATGGTGAAGTGTAGGGGAGTGGGGTTACTGGAAGAGGATGTGAACTTTTTCAGTAAATGGTGGAAAACCCTGCTGTCAAACTGTGGGTGTGACGTGATGAGTCTCAAACCAAAGACAGGTAGAGTATTTCCACGGTGCTAAATGCATGAAGGTGCACTGCATCACTTTTGGGGTAAGGTTAAAGACACCTGAGGTGTTGTGGGTAGAAAAAAACAAAAACAAAACACTTTTTTTTATGCTGAGACCTAACTAAAGTTCCGATTCTCTGGGTACAAACTATGTGGCTCCTCCCCTCAGGCACATACAGACACAAACCACAGCCCAACACACTGACAAACAACTGTTTTACTTACGGTTCTGAATAAGTGTCTTGTCTCTATGTCTCTGGAAGTAAATGGTGTAGTTTGTGATATATCCCCTTTGTTTTTCTTGGGCGAGCTCGTCCCATTGGATCAAAATCTGCTTTTCCCCTACAGTAGTAACTGATACATCTGGCCCGGCTTGAGGCTCTGAAAAAGAAACAGAAGAGGATTAAGTTCCTCTTCAATCACTGAGTAGGAAAATGTTAAACAATTAATATAAACTCTTTAACTATCTGTATTTACGACCTACACATAAACTGACTGACTTTTGATAAATTCTCTGTCAGTGCCCTCTTGTGGCAATTTAGAGGAAGAGAAGGGATTATTGCCAGACTTTTTTTGTTCTTTTGTAAGAAAATGTTTAGCCTAATGTTTTGAATTTGAAAAATATTAGTAAGTACTTATATTACATATAAGTAATTGTAATGTATTGTTTATCAAATGTATAACTAAATAGAGTCAGATATAATTAAACTACTAGTTATATATATTATAAATCTGAAACAANTGTTTTTCTTGGGCGAGCTCGTCCCATTGGATCAAAATCTGCTTTTCCCCTACAGTAGTAACTGATACATCTGGCCCGGCTTGAGGCTCTGAAAAAGAAACAGAAGAGGATTAAGTTCCTCTTCAATCACTGAGTAGGAAAATGTTAAACAATTAATATAAACTCTTTAACTATCTGTATTTACGACCTACACATAAACTGACTGACTTTTGATAAATTCTCTGTCAGTGCCCTCTTGTGGCAATTTAGAGGAAGAGAAGGGATTATTGCCATACTTTTTTTGTTCTTTTGTAAGAAAATGTTTAGCCTAATGTTTTGAATTTGAAAAATATTAGTAAGTACTTATATTACTTATAAGTAATTGTATTGTATTGTTTATCAAATGTATAACTAAATAGAGTCAGATATAATTAAACTACTAGTTATATATATTATAAATCTGAAACAAACAAACAAACAAACAAACAAAAAAAACATCTAAAAATCTAAACCTCGTCCACACTTATATGAAGTGTAAAATGAACAGTTATGTAAAATGTTTATGTGTACTACTGTTCATAAGTTTGGGGTCAGTTTTATTTATTTATTTTTTTTAAAAAAAAGAAATGAATACTTTTATTCAACAGAAATTTACAATATTACATGGATTCTTTTGAACTTTCTATTCACCAAAAACAAAAAAGCAGAACAACTGTTTTTAACATTGATAATAAGAAAAAAAATTGGGTTTTTTGAGCACTAAATCAGCATTTTAGAATGATTTCTGAAGGATCATGTGACACTGAAGACAACAGTGCTAAAAATTCAGCTTTGCCACCACAATAATAAATTACATTTGAAAATATATTAAAATAGAAAACAGTTATTTTTAATTATTATAAGTAAACATGAACTTACTCTCTCCCCTTGCATAAACTTGACCAAATGCAGGATCTGAAACTCCACTGGCTTCTTCGGCATATAATGAAATGTTATACAGCACACCAGATTGCAATCCTGCAAGTTCAGAATTGTTTAAGGACTTTTTAATGAAACTTAGATAATGGACATCATTATATAAACTACATCAATCTACAAAACATATTATACAGTTTTTTTCCAAAACCCTTTTAATCATGAGACATTAAGATCAATAGTACTGGATTTTGAGGGAAAACCTATCTTTCTTACCTTGTAGCAATGTAAAATTACAGTCTTTTCCAAATCTCTTCCATTCTAAGCGCACTGGGCTTTGTTGCCACTGTACTACAAAACCCAGAATGCCCTCCTCCACCTCACTGTAATGAGAAAAGTCCCATGCTAGAAGCACACTGCCTCCTGCTGCTGGAACTAAATATGTTATCACAGGAGCTGGTCTACCTGTGACACACACACACACACAAATAGAAGAATGTAGGACTTTCATGCTGACAAAGATACATACCTATACAGATGAGGTTAAAGGTGCTAAGACTTTGTGTGTCCTACAAAATTCAATAAATAAACCGTTTCTCACCTGTACATATCAAGCTCACAGGTGTGGGAGGGGAGGACCCAGCTGATGTCACAGCACTGATGTTAACTTCTGCTACACTCCGCTCAAGTGTCTGATGAGTAACATGAGCTGAGCAGTTCAGTTCATGGATCTTGCCATCTTCTTTATAAGATAACTTGTAATATAACAAATCTCCACTGTCATATTCTGGTTTATAGTGCTGGAACATACAGGAGAAATAAATAGTCAGTGAGTGAGTTCATGTTGAGGGCAAAGACCTGTGATAATGTTTTTTTTTTTTCTTTCTATATGACATTAGAAATCATTCTTTTTAGTCAGTCCTTTCAGTGAACTGCCTGATGTGGTTCACAAATTGGACTGAATGATTCATTCACAAACTGGACTGATCAGGTTCACAAACTCACTGACTGCAGCAGTTTTTCAGTGGGACAGAAAATTTAAATTTCAGATTGTTCTTCACATAAAGCTATAGTGTGTCTTCAGAAGACCTGGAATTCAATGTACAGACTAATACGCAGCTAACAGGGAACATTCTCAGAACATTCTGTCAAGGTTCTCTAAAATGATGTTCTTCCAGTAGGTTAATAGAATGTTTATTCAAAGTTATCTGGTTCTTATGTTCTCAAAACTTTAGCATCGTTCATGGAATGTTTTTTTCTTTTCTTTCTGAAACACATTTTTTAAATGTTACTATTTGTTTCAGAATGTCCAGAAAACATTTAAAAGTAACTTTCCCATAATGTTGGAAGAATGATCAAATAGAATGTTCTCTTAACATTCACATTTTAAAATGTTTTAAAAACTAGATTGTGAATGTTCAGAGAACATTCAGAAATAACGTTTTTATAACTTAATGGGAACATTAGCAAAACGTTCTTAGAGATGAATGCTCATTCTACGTCAGAACATACTTTTTATCTATCTTAATCTTCTTTTTTTTCGATTTCTATTCTTTTTCCATCTATTTGTGTGTTAAAAAAAAAAACATTCCTTGCTATGAGCACTTTACTGACGAAACTGTGACTTCACACAGCACTTACATACTGTTGTACTCATGTTGATTTGATTGCTTCTACTATTGTCATTTGTAAGTTGCTTTAGAGAAAAGCGTCTGCTAAATGACTAAATGTAAATGTAAATGTATTGGCCGCTGTTCACATGAGCAGCACCACACATGCGTGTGATGCTGACGCAGGAACCGGCCAATAATGACTTGCCATTCTGACGTAGAACTTGGAACCGCTAAACGTAAACAGCGTATGAGAATGACACTGAAGAGAAAAAAATGGTTAAATAAAGTTGTTACTTTTGTTTTGGCGCACAAAAAGTATTCTTGTCGCTTCATAAAATTAAGGTTGAACCACTGCAGTCACATGGACTATTTTAACAATGTCTTAGTACCTTTCTGGACCTTGAAAGTGGTAATTAAATGGCTGTCTATAGAGGATTTAATAAAAAATATCTTAATTTGTGTTCCGAAGATGAACGAAGGTCTTACGGGTTTGGAATGACATGGGGGTGAGTAGTTAATGACAGAATTTTCATTTTTGGGTGTACTAACCCTTTAACAACCTTCATAATTTAATTTTATGATTTCTCTGTCCAGTAGGTGGTACTGTTACCTTCCACAACACTGTGACACTCTGAAGTCCATGTGTACTGGTCCTGTTGATGACTCTCCACACATCAAGTTTGTGTGAGGGTGCTAGGACATTTTAAAACAAATTTTTGATCAAAACATTTGCAGGTAAAACACATTTAAACAAACGGACTATTCAACATTTAAAAAGAAATAGGAATTACCTATTCCAGGGCTGGTTATACTGAAGGGATGACTCCACATGCTGCAGTTTGTTGAAGTAACACACACTCTCAGCTCAAACTGATAGGGGATCAGCGGTTTTATGGTTTCCTGCATCAAAATGCATCCAGGTAGGAACTCCGTCACTCTTCCCAGGCCCTGATCAAATATAAGAGCAAAAATCTCTATAACTTGCTAATGGACAACTTGCTTTAAACCAGTACCAGTTTAAACCATCTGACTCTCACCCAGTCTTGGTCATTATGCACACTTCTGAACCTCAGGCTTGGTTTCAGCACATCTTCTGAGCCATTCCAGTATATTGTAGGAGAAAGAGCACCATTTTCAAACACAACTTGTGTTATCTTTGGAGTGCTTGGAATCACTGAACAAAAACAACATATGATAAATAAATAAAGAACATATAGCAACATAATAAAATCAACATATGATTCAGGCTAGATGAACATGCACATTTGGTATGTCAAAACATACCAAAACCACTTTTGCTGAGCAGAAGAAAAAGAGATATGATCAAAATGAGAAAGTGCTTCAGAAATGAGTAGTTTAGTCTCTTACCAATGTCCCAAATTGAGAAGGTGAAATTAGAGTGTGACTCTCCTAATGCATTTTGACCTTTTATATGGACTTTGTATGTCATGTTCTCATCAAACAGCGATCGTGGAATAGAGACATGACTGTTCTTGTTCATCTCATACTGGGGAAACTGAGATGTAAGGTTGCTTTTCATTGGAGAAAGACATTAAAGAAAGATAAAGCAGAAGAAAGAGTTTCAATCTTTAACTCTATGTTTGAGAAAAGACAAAGTTTCTACCGGTCACATTCTGATGAAATGTACAAGACCGCCTTGATGTTATCAAACTGTTCAAATAAGAAAAATTGAATAAGACATACTTACTGGAATGTCACTCTGAAGGTTGTAAATAAATATGTCTCAGTTGTGGCCGTCAGAGAGCAGTTAACAAACTCTGAATGTTGGGATGTGACGCAGCTGAATTTCGGCTTACCTGGAGGGTCTAAAGCAGAAAATGTATTAATAGCTGGATATTCGTAATCAAAAACTAGTTAACTGTCATGTTCACAACTAATTTCAACAAAAGAAAAACAAAAATGATCACTACTATTAGCATCATAACAGCATTAATACAATAATATACTTTCATGCACATTCAAATAATTAGAAATATCACCGAACTTTGATTTCTTTATTTTCTTATATATTTATATTTCATGTACATGATCTATTGATAGTTAACAAATACGCAGTCTTTTTTTCTTCTTTTAACCCTTAAAAATCATTTACATTAATGTAATATAATTTAGTTGGGTTGATTCAGTCATATTAAATAAAATGTTTGACTTGAATAAAATGAGTTAATAAAAATGTTAATGAAATAATACATTTGTCCTTGCATCTATGATGCAGATTGTCAATACAGATGAAGATATAAACTTACAGCCAGCTTTGAGATCTCGACCGCAAACATTGTGCCATATGTCTCCCACCCTTACCCTGCAGTGTAGTGAAAATTTGGGCTGACTGATGACTATTTGTGTTTTTATTACAGAGCAATTAATTGCTTCGAAAATGGTCTGTCCATTTAAGTCTATGGCAAAGGGTCTGCCACAGTGCTCAGTGTCTGATTGGCAGACTACAGTCAGGTTGGAGCCCATGTGAATGACATCTGAGTCTATTATCAACTTTCCAACACATTTAATTCCATAACAGTCTAAGCAGAGAGAGAGAAAACACTATTAATATATAATCTTGATCATGAAACGTATTCAAAGCAGCATCAAATGAATAACAATCACAATAACTTAACTCACCACAGAATTTGGCGCTGAAAAGGAGTAAAAAGACCACCTGCCAGACCTTGACGAAGAAATCCATTTCATGCCTTTCTGGGTCTCTGCGATTATCAGTGAATATCGAGTCAAATATTTTTTCCTACACTTCATGCCTAGACTTTAAGCTTCTTCTCCTGCGTTCTCTGAAGCAAACCAGCATATAGTCAGAAAAAAAAATGAGGTTACCTTGCACGATCGCCCCTTTTAAAGAGGTCACATAAAAGGGGTCATATCTGAGCACATCTAAATATCAAAGGCGCAAAAAACCACCAAAGTAGAATGTTACCAATGATATGCTTGCGACTGGCAATTCAGCATTCTCATGAGCGATACTTAATGTTACAAGCCTAATCTTTTTTATGTCAACCTCGTTTTCTCAGACCTGCCTTGCTCTTTTAAGGGGCAATGACCTAGATTTGTGGTATTTTTGCCTGTTCTGAAACTCTGAGCGTCTGTTTCAACAGTTAGGCATCCTACTTAATAAACCACCTTTTTAGTCAGCACCGATCATTAACTGCTATCAAACAGCAAGTCTCCACTGTACAGCAAACATAAACTAAAATTGCTGATATTACATGAACTTTACCTTTAAAGTCATGAATTAAAGAATAATGTTGATTCAAATCTAGAACTGAAAAAAATATGTAATTGAAAGAAAGATATGATACATCAAAAGGCAGAAGAATGGCATATATCATAGGTATGCTGTAGAAAAAGATTTTTACAAACCTTTCCTTATGCACTCAGAAAAGTGATTTCTCCTCCATTTGAGATCCTCTGCTGTTGCCATCATAGATGTATATTAGCTTGCTCAAAAGGGCTGACAGCTACACATAATATCATGTCACATTGGAAAATGAGAACAATACACATTAATTCAACATATATATATCTACAAAAACCTATGATGTCTGTCTTTAAACTTTACACATAAACTAGCTCTGTTGATATTAAAAATATACTTGGACGTACTAACGCCAGATATAAATATGAGACTGGAACACCGAAACAAGACAGAATAACCCATGTCGTCCTCACACGTTCCCTCACACATGTGCTTAGCGTGTGAAAACAACACCACAGAACAGCCTTCCTGCCTGCCCTAGATTTTTGATCTCTTTTACATTTAGTTTCCATCTTCATCTTCAAAGTGTTTCTGGGGAAAACCCACTGACATAAGGCGAATCGGAGATACAGAGTAATTCAAAGAATGGACTTAATATCAATAGATAAATAAGCAGAGGTGTTTATAATAATAACAAAGATAATAAACTCCTCATAAACAGTTGGAATGACTAGCATGTTGTTTACTGTTAAGGTGTGGAAAATGAAAAATGAATAAAACAAAAGAAAACAATGAGGTTAGCGGCAGACCCATACAATTACAGTTTGTGTGAAACTAGCACATATAAACCACAGGAAAAGATGATAGACCACAAGGTTTAAATAAATAAAGTAAGGATGAAGGAAAGACATATTAAGACTACTAATTTTGAACTTTATAAATGTACCTTCATAACTAAGAGAGATACATAAAAAGCTATGACACACACTTTTTTGTATTACGCAAAGATTTAGCGACAAAACCTCATGCTATAGTTACTCAAATCCTTTGTCACTTCAAAGCATATGATTGCACATTTGCTGACCCATGTAATGATTTTTATCTCAGGAGTCATCTATCTTGAATGGTCCTCTGTTAAACTCATTTAAAATTAAGACTAAGAGGTGAGAAAGATTCATAACCTATTATATGCATATTAATAAATGGATGATTTATCAAATATCACATTAAAAAGAGAAAAAGTCAAGAAAGAGTTTAAAGCAACTTAATCATATCTGCCCTCATTTTGTATCACTGAAACATCAAGCATGCACAAAATGTGGTCTTTTGACCTCAATTCTTTTTTTTTCAGAAAAACATTCAGCACCTGCTTCTTTTAACTGTTAATACACCTATATAACAAGCTAGAAAATGGAGACCTTTTTAAAATATCTAATGTGGGCTATTAATAATAATTGAATTTAATGACATTTTTTGTTGGAATAAATGTGTTAATATCGAGTCAAATCCTCAGGTAGGGTAGATGCAAAACATAACTCTAAACCTAAAATGAGTTTAGGATGTCCTGACTCCTGAGATAGGCCAGATTTCCAGGACATTTAAGTCAGTGTGTCGTGGGTGAATCCAGCTGGTGTCTTTGCTCTGCATTTACCACTGTACTGATTCATTTCTGAAACAGTAAATATAAAAATAATAAATTGAAATGTGTAATAAAGTTTCTTAAGGAATCCCTAAAACTTTTTATGTTCGTTATTTCCAAGGATTAAATTAGCATTAGAGTGTCAGGGTTTATCTGCGTTTGCTTTGGTTTTGTTTATGTTTAGTTTAGTTTCCTTTTCCTCAGTCTCAATGGTTTTTCATTGTTTGATTGATTGACTGGCACACCTGTAATTCATTGAGTTGATTTGTTTGGTCTTTGTATTTAAGTTTTGTGTTTTTCTCAGTTCATTGTCTGCCTTCGTTAGATATAATCAGATGTTATGTTCTAGTTTTTTATAGTTCCTGTATTCCAAGTATCTGGTTATTTTGAGTATTTGTTTTATTAAAAGAATTGCTTTTATTTATTTTTTTGTGTTCAATCAGCCCAAATATGTGAGTGTGTGTATTTACATAACCAAGGCGTGCCTGCCCGGAGACAAACCTAAAGGGACTTTCCAGTGGATACACCTCAACAACGGTACCCCCTTCACCAACTGCCACCAGCCCAGAGACGCCTGAGCCCACTGCAGACCATGAGCCCGAGCCTACCTCGATAGAAGAGTCTGAGCCAAAGCCAGAACCACAGATGGCCCCGGAGCTTGAGCCAACAGCGTCTGACCCGGTCTGACCAGGTGCATCAGCCAGGAACATTACGTGTCCTTGTGGATTTACTGGTGGTGTATGAGGGAATGACGTGGAGCCCTACTCCCTCAACAAGCACTGAAGAAGCACTGATCAACTTCGAGAGTGAGTGTTTCATGCCTGTTTTGCCGTGCACTGAGCCTGTAGTCACTCAGCACTGAGTTCCGTGTTCATCCGTGTTCCCGCACTGCCTCCCACTCCCATATCCTCTGAGTTAACCAAGTGAAAAAGGCCTGCCTGTTCCAAGTCGGCCAAGAGGGGCAGTCCTGAGTTTCCTGTCTGATCTGCGTCGGCCAAGGAGGCTGTTCCTGAGTTCTGTGCCTCTCCTGTACCGGCCAAGTTTGGTCACACTGCTGCTGTTGTTGTTCCACGTTTTTCCACTAACTGCTAGACCGGAGATGGCTACAAAAGTGTGTTCCTCTGATGCATCAGAGAGACTTGTGGCATTTCTTTTTGTAATTGTGAAACTGCTGATCACTAAGATGATTGGTTTTTGTCATCCTGCAGTGATAGATATCACACCCCTGTTAAATCCTGCTGTTTTTTGTGATGTAAAAAGCGAAACAAAGATAAATGATATCAGAACTTTTGCATGCTAACTGCATAAGTGTGCACACCCCTGAACAAGTACTTAGTTGAAACACCCCTTACACCCTTTGATTTTATTACAGCACTCAGTCTGTTTGGATAGGAGTCTATCAGCTTGGCACATCTTGCCTTGTAAATATTTTCTTTGCAAAAATGTTCTAGAGCTGTTGAATTGTGAGGGCATCTCCTGTGCATGGCCCTCATCAGAAGAACCATGAAGATGCCAGGCAAATCTTTAAGTTGAGATTTATTTGGAGTTCATCAGAGTCACTTTAGGTGAAGAGAGCTGCATTACTTCACATGAGCTTGATGATTAATTAATTCTGAAGACATTCACATACCCAATTATAAAAGGATACTTATGAAGTTAGGTTATTTTAAGTGTTTATTTATTTATTTATTTTTTCTGAAATGTGTCACTTTGGTTTTCATTGGCATTGTTGTAACTTTTAAATGTCCAAAAGTTCTGATATGATTAATCTTTGTTTCTTTTTTACAACACAAAGGGGTGTGTATACTTTTTTAATATATCTATATCTTAATATATCTAGTTTGCGTGCTTATATAAACTTGGCATAAGTGGTAAAAAGATTTGGCTTACTGTCTGCTATAGAGCGGCTCAGAGAGGATATTCTACTCGAACTCCAATTGCCCCCTATAACTCAGGCAAAATTGTACAAAAAGGAGGAGAAGGGGAGGAGGAGGAATGTCGAAAGAACAAACAATAGGAAGAGGGAAGAGGCTGGTTTTTATACCTTGGTATTAATTGGAAGATTAGATGGACGTACTCCTCCTGAAATTACGTTTAACTTCACTTCAAGATTCATTTACTAATTTTTATTATCATATTGACCGTTTAAGCCTTAAAATGATATCAGTACTACACTTCTTAAGAGTATATTTTTGTCTTGCAGACTTTGCAAAGTGGGGAAATATGTTTAATATATTTAAGAAACAAAAACACGGAAGGCCTAAACTGTTCTTTATTAGTCATTTATCATCTTGCTGTTGTCACAGTTCTGGCTGTCCACTGGCCTTCCTGTGATTTTTATTTTTTTAAAATTTTTATATTTTTTTTGTAAGTCTTGTTTTCCTTTTTCTGTGTTCCTGGGTTATGTGTTTCCATAGGAACACTCGTTGTTCAGCTCACAGGCTGTCACCTGTTACCTGCTCCCTATATATACTTTTTATACGTTTTATATGTATATATGTTTTTTTTTTTTTTTTTGCCTTTTGGACTTACCTTTTTTTTTGGATTCTTCAGTGGACTCTGCACTCTCAGAAAAAAAGGTACAAAAGCTGTCACTGGGGTCGTACCTTTACAAAAGGTACACTTTTGTTCCTTTTGGGTACTAACAAGCACCTTTTAGATACAAAAGTGTACCTTTTGAAAAGGTACGACCCCAGTGACAGCTTTTGTACCTTTTTTTTCTGAGAGTCTGGCTCCCTCACCTTTGTACAAGACTACTTGCACTGAGCCTTGTGACGCACATCCGGTTTGAAATAATATTGCTTAGTTATTTCCAATTGCTTCTCAATACCCAAATTGATGCTTCCTCGTTTTCTTGCTCCTACAACTTCCAACCTGTGAGCTGGAAACCGATCAAACTCAGCCATCTTGAAGGACATCTCAATTTTCTAATTGCACCGCAAGTTGTGTGGAACAAGGGCTGCAACAGCTAGGCAGCTGACTTGTTGCCTCGCTGCCTTGGCAATGACAGACTTCTAAGGCAGCGTAACAGTTTAATGATCTACAGCAAAATAGCGCAGACAAAATTTGCCCAGCAAACGCAACTTTCGGATACCATCTGTATTTAGCTCAAACTGTCACAGAATGGAATGCACAGGATTGTGGGATATCAAAGGCAGCGAAGGATAGCCTACATTGACCCTGCGTTCCATTTGGAAGGGCTCATCCCTATGCCCTAATCCCTTCAAAGGGTTTACCCTCTAGAGTGAGAGCTTCGAAGGGATGAAGGGTGTAGGGGTCAAAAAAACTATTTTTTTGGAACGCACTTCAGAGTCATCTTAATGAGACAATCAAGGAGGCGCCTTCGCTTTCCCCCCCTGATTTACTCTTTGTATTAATTCGCATTCATTTACTGAAGTAACATTATAAGCTACTGCCGGTCTTTTACATTAAATATAGGCCTATTGTGTCTATGTATTTGAAACATTTGAATGGACTGATAAAGGGAGCTGTAAAGTATTTTTGTTGAAGTACAATGTCATTTTGACCATAATAATGTACCAAATCTAACACGTATAAATATAAAATACTATATATACATTTATTGGTAAAACCTCCTGTATCTATTCTGTAATGTCAAACAACTTCCCTGTGCAAAGGATCATGGGGGCCCGAAGTGTCCATCAGTTGTACCCTTCGAAATCCTTCATTCCGAAGCATTTTCCATTTTTCAGTCATGGGCGAGGATACACAGGTGTCCTTTGCGGAAGTTCCTCCCCTTCACGTCTGTCACAATAATTTAAATGTATTCTTTACTTTTGCAGTTTAAATAAACTTTACATCTAACATATTTCAAAAGGGCATCTTGCTTTATTAATATTTATAATGATTTTTTTTTTTAATAACCAAGCTAAATAAACACAAAATAAACAAATCGTCACACTGTGGGCATAGCCAGCTCTGTTCAAATTTAACCGATACTGTTCATTAGTCCACATAAAGTAGTGTCGCTCTGAAGGTAAACATCTTGCAGTCAGCTGCCGCAGGGGGGCGACAGAGAACACCGTACTTTCGAATGTAAATTTGATATGTCGTCACAGCATACGTATCTCTGTAAACATGGCGGAAATTCAGATTCGTCAACGTGGGGAGGAAGAAAGGCTCTGCGTTCAGAATGAAGCAATGTGAGTTAAGAAATGAAGCGGCAGGGATGGCGGACCAAACGTTAACGGTACTCTTCAAACTTTCAGCCGCGGTTTTTTATGGAATCAGCTCTTTCCTTATAGTTGTAGTAAACAAGAGCGTCCTGACTAATTACAGGTAAGAGGACTTTTTTATTATTATTAGAGGTACATATTCTGTATTTTACAAAGTGACTCTCTAGATGCAGAATACTTGGGATAGTTGGCAACTTCAATATCAGTCTGTTACGGAAGGACGCCGTTTTTCCGTGGGCTTATTTGAACATTCAGTGTAAGACTGAAGGTTTTTATCGAAACAAAAAGTGCAATATTATTACTATGCGTTGTGGGACATAATTAATACCGTTTAAATCAATTGTAATACCATACTATTCTTTAAAGTAAATTCTCTGTGATTTTGCCAAGTAAGACATATTCCTGGATCAACATATTTTGTTTATCCTAGAACAACATTCCTGTCCGAAAACAGTCCTAACCCTATTCCTACCCCTGACAATAACTTATCCCTAAAATCAGAGGGAAACGGTAACACTGATGAAGCACTTAATCCTAGAAGAGCCAGGACATCAATTTGACAAACTGTAAACTTGTCACCCAAATCTAATTTGTTGATTGGAATGTTGTTCCAGGATCAACAAAGATGTTGATCCAAGAACATGTATTTGGGGAAATCACGCTTAACCAGAACATTTTGGCTTGTGAGCCAACTAACTGGTTAGAACAAATTAAGAGGCTGATTTCACAGAGTTTGCCTTTGCCTTTTTTTAAAAACTTAAGTTGTATTAATACTGTAGTGTAAATTGTAGAATAAACATGTAATTAAGTATGGACTAAAGTGAATAATTTATCGGTTAATAATATTTCATAATCAATAGTTCACACCTACATTGCATATGATGGTTCATTTTTGTAATATCAGTCAAAAGTAAAAACTACTTGCCTTCAGTCTTTACTAAAAAACAGTCTTTCTGAACAGGTTCCCCTCTTCAATATGTGTTGGCATTGGGCAGGTGAGTTTCCTTTTCTCAGATAAAAGTTTTTAACAAAGCAGAGCGGCATTTACATAGTATGACTTTCCTCTGCAGATGTTGGCAACAGTTGTTGTGTTACGGGTGGGAAAGGCCCTCCGGGTGATCACCTTCCCTGAGTTTGATGGTAGCATACCAAAAAAGGTGAGGAGTGCTTTCTCATTAAACTTCTGCATGTTATCATATGTTTTTCCCCCCAAAGAACACGTTTATTCTAGGACAACTGTGCAAGTCTTATTTGTTGACATGGGAAAAGATACCCACATGGGACTGCAAGACAATGCTGCTTTGTAAGTGTTGTTCTCATCTTGCTTGTTGGTATGTTTGCTCAATACCTAGCTTCTTGTAATTGCAGACGTTTCCGCTACCTCTTCTATATGTAGGAAATCAAATAACGGGACTCTTTGGAACAAAAAGACTTAAGTATGATACAGTACATAACAACTTTTAAATATTACAAAAAGATCATTAATACATGTCTGCCTTATTTTTTTGTGCGTTATACATTTGATATATTTTTTATTTGTTTTTCCTTCCTTCAGTCTGCCAATGTTTACAGTATTGAGGAGGTTTTCTATTCTCTTTACAATGCTGGCTGAGGGTTTCTTGTTAAAGTAAGTACAAGTTCACCATTTTACTATTGAAATGTTTCTGATAGTTTATGTCTAATTAATTAGCATTGGTTATAATGATAAAAATTATCAGTGATTATGTTCCTTATTACAGGAAGAAATTCTCTCGGCCAATTCAGCTGACAGTATTTACTATGATTCTAGGGGCCTTTGTAGCTGCAAGGTAATTTTTTTCTTTCTTTCCACAGTGACCTATTGTTTGATTAATAGAATTCAGCCTTATCTTGATTGCTTTTTCCTTGAAGTACATGCCTATTATTCACTGCTTTAGAGAGGAAAGTTAATGTTTGCCAGAACAACACACAAGTTAATTATACATCAATATTATTATGTATGAGGGGAAGGCTGCAACCATGTCTGTGCACATTTAGTAACAAATATTTTTTCCAAGTCTTTGAATGCCCTTATGTTTTTTTTTTTTGTGCAGTGCTGACTTGGCTTTTGACCTGCAAGGGTACGTGTTCATTTTAATGAACGATGTCTTAACTGCTGCCAATGGAGCTTTTGTGAAGCAGAAACTTGACTCTAAGGTAAGAAAGGCAACACATTCATGATCAAGATTACACAAAGACCTTGAGTTCTCCCTGAAGCAGCAGCTGCTCTCTATAGTCGTTATTTGAGAAATATTGCGCTCCCGTGCTTGCACAAAATTTAGCAACTCATACACTGCAATATCTGAATGATCTTGATTTTTAACCGTAAATTTTCTGAATTGTTTTTAATGTCGTGAAATAATTCACTGCATAAATGTTCTCATTTTGTTAATAGTTTTTGAGGATAAGGGTATGTCTCGCAACCTGTCCATGCCGACATCTGCCTAATTTGGTGCTCTCCATGTGACACAGGAATTAGGAAGCATTTTGTCCTCCTCTTTAAGAGTTAATAAGCCTATTTCTCTTGCTATCCTAACTGCAATCCTATTGGAACAGACCTGCAACCCATTTTGGATTTTAAACCACCTGTTGAGAACTACTGTTTTACATCATTGTTTTTGTGTTGAGTGCTTTATCATCTTCAACCAAGCAAAAAAAGTTAACGTTTTAAGTACATGCATCAATATATTTAGTAGATATGCCTATGCTTGAATTTGTTGAAACAGAGATTGCTTGGCAACCTGAGCAGTGTTTATTACATTACCCCACTGACTTGGACTGAAAAAAGAAGTCATGTGTGTTCTATTTAAGACCTGCAGATGAAGAGCTGGTAGTTTTATGACTGTTACAGTTTTCACTGAAGAATGTGGACTACATAGAAAGATTTATCTAGAGCACTGACAACTTGAACAAGGAAGTCAAGGTTTTACAACCCGTTAAAGCTTATGCTCAGTTCTTGAAAAAAGACTTGAGGCTCTCTACAGCTGTTTACATACCATCTGGTTCTCTTTTGGCAAAAGAACAGCTAGAGTAGAGGCTACGAGAGAAGAGGGAATCATGACATGGCATTACTGTAGCTGATTTGTGTGTCTCTTGTTTTTTCTTGTTGTCTTTCTGTTCTATAGGAGCTGGGGAAGTATGGCCTGCTCTATTACAATGCTTTATTTATGATACTTCCAACCCTACTTTTAGCACATGTCACAGGAGATATGGACAAGGTAAGTTCCCATCCCATCAGTTATA